>JAANDG010000374.1:0-143180 GCA_036852015.1 Pelodera strongyloides | reverse complement strand
ATCGATCGATAATCCATAGAAATCGCAAAAAACAGATCCAGACGGCTTCGGAGTAGAGATAGAGACTCGGGCCCTCTGATCAATAATGCTCAACTTCGAAAGATAAATTGAATGATCATTTTGAAAAAATCGATATCGATCGATAATCCATAGAAATCGCAAAAACCAGATCCAGATCCGGCTTCGGAACAGAGATAGAGACTCGGGCCCTCTGATCAATAATGCTCAACTTCGAAAGATAAATTGAATGATCATTTTGAAAAAACGATATCGATCGATAATCCATAGAAATCGCAAAAACAGATCCAGATCCGGCTTCGGAACAGAGATAGAGACTCGGGCCCTCTGATCAATAATGCTCAACTTCGAAAGATAAATTGAATGATCATTTTGAAAAAATCGATATCGATCGATAATCCATAGAAATCGCAAAAACAGATCCAGATCCGGCTTCGGAACAGAGATAGAGACTCGGGCCCTCTGATCAATAATGCTCAACTTCGAAAGATAAATTGAGTGATCATTTTGAAAAAATCGATATCGATCGATAATCCATAGAAATCGCAAAAACAGATCCAGATCCGGCTTCGGAACAGAGATAGAGACTCGGGCCCTCTGATCAATAATGCTCAACTTCGAAAGATAAATTGAATGATCATTTTGAAAAAATCGATATCGATCGATAATCCATAGAAATCGCAAAAAAAAAAACAGATCCAGATCCGGCTTCGGAACAGAGATAGAGACTCGGGCCCTCTGATCAATAATGCTCAACTTCGAAAGATAAATTGAATGATCATTTTGAAAAAATCGATATCGATCGATAATCCATAGAAATCGCAAAAACAGATCCAGATCCGGCTTCGGAACAGAGATAGAGACTCGGGCCCTCTGATCAATAATGCTCAACTTCGAAAGATAAATTGAATGATCATTTTGAAAAAAATCGATATCGATCGATAATCCATAGAAATCGCAAAAAACAGATCCAGATCCGGCTTCGGAACAGAGATAGAGACTCGGGCCCTCTGATCAATAATGCTCAACTTCGAAAGATAAATTGAATGATCATTTTGAAAAAATCGATATCGATCGATAATCCATAGAAATCGCAAAAACAGATCCAGATCCGGCTTCGGAACAGAGATAGAGACTCGGGCCCATCTGATCAATAATGCTCAACTTCGAAAGATAAATTGAATGATCATTTTGAAAAAATCGATATCGATCGATAATCCATAGAAATCGCAAAAACAGATCCAGATCCGGCTTCGGAACAGAGATAGAGACTCGGAGCCCTCTGATCAATAATGCTCAACTTCGAAAGATAAATTGAATGATCATTTTGAAAAAAATCGATATCGATCGATAATCCATAGAAATCGCAAAAAAAACAGATCCAGATCCGGCTTCGGAACAGAGATAGAGACTCGGGCCCTCTGATCAATAATGCTCAACTTCGAAAGATAAATTGAATGATCATTTTGAAAAATCGATATCGATCGATAATCCATAGAAATCGCAAAAACAGATCCAGATCCGGCTTCGGAACAGAGATAGAGACTCGGGCCCTTTGATCAATAATGCTCAACTTCGAAAGATAAATTGAATGATCATTTTGAAAAAAATCGATATCGATCGATAATCCATAGAAATCGCAAAAACAGATCTAGATCCGGCTTCGGAACAGAGATAGAGACTCGGGCCCTCTGATCAATAATGCTCAACTTCGAAAGATAAATTGAATGATCATTTTGAAAAAATCGATATCGATCGATAATCCATAGAAATCGCAAAAACAGATCCAGATCCGGCTTCGGAACAGAGATAGAGACTCGGGCCCTCTGATCAATAATGCTCAACTTCGAAAGATAAGTTGAATTATCAGTTTGAAAAAATCGATATCGATCGATAATCCATAGAAATCGCAAAAACAGATCCGGAACCGGCTTCGGAACAGAGATAGAGACTCGGGCCCTCTGATCAATAATGCTCAACTTCGAAAGATAAGTTGAATGATCAGTTTGAAAAAATCGATATCGATCGATAATCCATAGAAATCGCAAAAACAGATCCGGAACCGGCTTAGGAACAGAGATAGAGACTGGAGCCCTCTGATCGATATTGCTCAACTGTGAAAGATAAGTTGAATGATCAGTTTGAAAAAATCTATATCGATCAATAATCCATAGAAAACGCAAAAACAGATCCAGATACGGCTTAGGAACAGAGATAGAGACTGGAGCCCTCTGATCGATATTGCTCAACTGTGAAAGATAAGTAGAATTGTGCAATTCAGAAAATCGATATCGATCGATAATCCATAGAAATCGCAAAAAGGGTGCCAATTTCACCTTAGCTCAAAAGATAACGATGAAAATAAAGTTCAATGCTAAAGTGAAGCGTGAATTAGAGAGAGATTGCCGATCGTGCTTCTGATTCAGAATCTATGACGTCAGAAATAAGTCGACGTGCAAATTTTCGCCGTAGCTAAAAGATAACGATGAAAATGGACTTGAGTGATCAAGTGAAGATGGTATCAGAAAAACATTCTCGTTCACACTTCTGCTTCAGAATCTGTGACGTCCAAGTAAATCGACGTACAAAGTTCACCGTAGATAAAAAGTAACGATGCAAATTGACTCCCGTGCTGAAGCGAAGCATGCATCAGAGACAGATTGTCGATCGTGCTTCTAATTCAGAATCTATGACGTCAAAAATAAGTCGAAGTGCAAAGTTCACGGTAGATCAAAAGTAACGATGCAATTCGACTCCCGTGCGAAACGAAACATGCATCAGAGATAGGTTGTCGATCGCGCATCTGATTCAGAATCTATAACTTCAAAAAAAAATAAGTCGACGTGCAAATTTTGCCGTAGCGCAAAGATAACGATGAAAATCGACTTCTGTGATCTCGCGTCCGAGGCAAATTGTCGATCACGCTTCTGCTTCAGAATCTATGACGTCCAAAGTAGGTCGACGTGCAAATTTCGCCGTAGATCAAAAGTAATGATGCAAATCAACTCCAATGCTGAAGCGAAGCATGCATCAGAGACAGATTGTCGATTGCGCTTCTGATTCAGGATCTATGACGTCCAAAGTAAGTCGACGTGCAAATTTCGCCGTAGATCAAAAGTAATGATGCAAATCAACTCCAATGCTGAAGCGAAGCATGCATCAAAGACAGATTGTCGATTGCGTTTCTGATTCAAAATCTATGACATCAAAAACAAGTCGATGTGCAAAGTTCACCGTAGATCAGCAGTAACGATGCAAATCGACTTCAGTGATCAAGAGGAGCTCGCATCAAAGACAGACTCTACATCACGATTCTGCTTCAGAATCGATGACGTCAAAAATGAGCTAACGACTAAACTCTGAATCTCATATAGAAATCTTCAAAATAAAGATGAAGCCAATTCACCCCCCCCCCCCCCCCCCCCCCCCCCCCCCCCCCCCCCCCCCCCCCCCCCCCCCCCCCCCCCCCCCCCCCCCCCCCCCCCCCCCCCCCCTAGTGCCAATCTGAACCTAAACTTCAAACATTAAAATCGTTAGCTTATCAAGAACAAAAGCTCAAGCTAAAGCCATATCGCTAGAGCGAGGCGCGCGCGCAGCGCGCGCCGAGCTCTAGTCGCTAGAGCGAGGCGCGCGCAGTAATATAGAGCAGTTCTGTCTGTCTGTCACGTTTCAGATCGTTGGTTAGCAGTAGAGCTAAGGACTTGGGTCTTCGGCCTTAGGGTCCTTAGCGAAAATTAAGAATTAGCTTTTTTCCGATTATCGATTGCTTATCAGATAATCGATATCTGATAACCGAAAAAATGAAACCTATCCTAAACGCATCCACTATCGACGTGATGAAAAATGATCCAATCAAAAATCGATAAATCGATAATCTAAATTTTGGCAAGTTGCCAACTGAACTTAAGCACCTCCCAGAACATAGTGAAATGACAAAACGGTGAAAAATTTATCGAGAGCTTCAGACCTGGGACCCTGGCTAACGTGGTCAGGCTGGACAACGAAGAATGTTAGCACAGAAAAAAATCAATAATCAATCGATAATTTTTCCGAGAGCCAAAAATCGCCTTAGGAGTAGAGATAGAGACTCGGGCCCTCTGATCAATATTGTTCAGCTTCGAAAGATAAGTTAAATGGCGAAATTGAAAAAATCAATATCGATCGATAATCCATAGAAATCATACAAAAATCGGAAAAACGGCCTTAGAAGTCGAGATAGAGACTCGATCCCGAAGATCGATATTGCTCAACTTTGAAAGATCAGTTGAATAATGAAAATCAAAAAATCAATATCGATCGATAATGTATAGAAATCATAAAAATATCGGAAAAACGGCCCTCGGAGTCGAGATAGAGACTCGAGCCCGAAGATCGATATTGCTCAACTTTGAAAGATCAGTTGAATAATCAAATTCAAAAAATCAATATCGATCGATAATGTATAGAAATCATAAAAATATCGGAAAAACGGCCCTCGGAGTCGAGATAGAGACTCGAGCCCGAAGATCGATATTGCTCAACTTTGAAAGATCAGTTGAATAATGAAATTCAAAAAATCAATATCGATCGATAATGTTTAGAAATAATAAAAAAATCGGAAAAACGGCCCTAGGAGTCGAGATAGAGACTCGAGCCCGAAGATCGATATTGCTCAACTTTGAAAGATCAGTTGAATAATGAAATTCAAAAATCAATATTAATCGATAATCTATAGAAATAATACAAATATCGGAAAAACGGCCCTAGGAGTCGAGATAGAGACTCGAGCCCGAAGATCGATATTGCTCAACTTTGAAAGATCAGTTGAATAATGAAATTCAAAAAATCGATATCGATCGATAATCTATAGAAATAGTACAAATATCGGAAAAACGGCCCTAGGAGTCGAGATAGAGACTCGGAGCCTTTGATTGATATTGCTCAACTTCGAAAGATCAGTTGAATAATGAAATTCAAAAAATCGATATCGATCGATAGTCCATAAAAATTATAAAACCGTCAGGAAAACGGCCTTAGGAGTCGAGATAGAGACTCGGGGCCTTTGATCGATATTGCCCAAATTCGAAAGGTAATTTGAATAAAAAAAAAAAAAAAAAAAAAAAAAAAAAAAAAAAAAAAATCGCAAAAAAAAAGGGGTACAAATTTCACCGTAGCTTAAAAGTACGATGCAAGTCGAATCCAATGCTAAAGCAAAGCGCGCATCACAGATATATTGGCGCGTTTAGGATTCAGAATCTGTGACGTCAAAACTAAGTCGACGTGCAAAGTTCGCCGTAACTGAAAGATAACAATGGAAATGGTCTTTAGTGCTCAAGTGAAGCTCGCGTCAGAAACAGATTCTCGATCATTCATGCTTCTGCTTCAGAATCGGTGACGTCAAAACTAAGACGACGTGCAAAGTTCGCCGTAACGGAAAGATAACAATGGAAATGGACTTCAGTGCTCAAGTGAAGCTTGCGTCAGAAACAGATTCTCGATCATGCTTCTGCTTCAGAATCGGTGACGTCAAAACTAAGACGACGTGCAAAGTTTGCCGTAACGGAAAGATAAAAATGGAAATGGACTTCAGTGCTCATGTAAAGCTCGCGTCCGAAACAGATTCTCGATCATGCTTCTGCTTCAGAATCGGTGACGTCAAAACTAAGACGACGTGCAAAGTTCGCCGTAACGGAAAGATAACAATGGAAATGGACTTCAGTGCTCAAGTGAAGCTTGCGTCAGAAACAGATTCTCGATCATGCTTCTGCTTCAGAATCGGTGACGTCAAAACTAAGACGACGTGCAAAGTTCGCCGTAACGGAAAGATAACAATGGAAATGGACTTCAGTGCTCAAGTGAAGCTTGCGTCAGAAACAGATTCTCGATCATGCTTCTGTTTCAGAATCGGTGACGTCAAAACTAAGACGACGTGCAAAGTTTGCGGTAACGGAAAGATAACAATGGAAATGGACTTCAGTGCTCATGTGAAGCTCGCGTCAGAAACAGATTCTCGATCATGCTTCTTCTTCAGAATCTGTGACGTCAAAACTAAGACGACGTGCAAAGTTTGCCGTAACGGAAAGATAACAATGGAAATGGACTTCAGTGCTCAAGTGAAGCTCGTGTCAGAAGCAGATTCTCGATCATGCTTCTGCTTCAGAATCGGTGACGTCAAAACTAAGACGACGTGCAAAGTTCGCCGTAACGGAAAGATAACAATGGAAATGGACTTCAGTGCTCAAGTGAAGCTTGCGTCAGAAACAGATTCTCGATCATGCTTCTGTTTCAGAATCGGTGACGTCAAAACTAAGAGACGTGCAAAGTTTGCCGTAACGAAAAGATAACAATGGAAATGGACTTCAGTGCTCATGTGAAGTTCGCGTCAGACAGAGCCAACGTTTAAAATCCAAATGTGAAAGTCAATATTTGAAATCAATCAATATTGATAAAGAAATAGATAATTTTCAAAGATGATACTATCGCCTCAGTTCAGGTGTCAATCAAACCTAGAGTCGAAGATGACAAAGCTTAAAAATGATGGTTAATAAGTAAATCTTAGACAAACGTCGTTGATTTTGTATATGATCAAAACCGGCGCTCGAACGAAAAAATGAATATAATCTTTCAAAACAGAAATCATCAGCTTATCGTAAGCTTCAGCTAAATCCATATCGCTAGAGCGAGGCGCGCGCGCAGCGCGCGCCCAGCTCTAGTCTTTCGATAAAGGATAAAGGGAACCTGTTTGAGCACTTCATTTTCGTGAGCCTCCTGAAACCCACGGTTGCAAGTAGTTTGACGGCGTCGGCATTTTTTTTTATCTGTGTGGCAAATCGGCTTTTTTGAATATCCCCAGTAAAGTTCCTTACTTTGTCTCCTCTCCTCTGGCGATAACTGCTCTTTGGGACTTCCATATACAAGTTCTTGATATACATCAGGCATCCGAGGACCGGCACATGGACGCTCAAAGTCAAGCACGTCTTCTGGATCTCTCTGTAATTTTTTTAGCGCGCTAATGTATAACAACGTAGAGGTTCTTATTGTATTTATCACCTAAATTATTATTTTCATATTTTCAGCTAAATTATTTATCATGTATTTATCATTGCTTACCAGTGGTACTCCACTATATGAGCAGAATATTTGCCCATTAATCGTGGCCGAAATGGGCATCTGAGCGCACATTCTCTTAATTGAATCTGCAATTATTGGTAATTTTTTTAACTAGGGACCACATAAAATTATGATATTTTTCTACGAGAAAACCGCAAAATTACGTAAATTATGAGCTTGTTGCATATTGACACAAACAAGCTATTATTGAAATGAGATCCTAATATCGCCGTCTCAGCAAAAAATGTAAGTTCTGAAGCAGCAGCAAAAAATAAGAGTATGCAAAAGAAAAATAAATCAGTAAATCAACCTCCAACCGCCTCGGCGGGACGATCGCGAAATCGATACTGTGGTCTAAAACGGTTTGATTCGCCAATTCCGCGCAACATAAAGATATTCTGCGGTTGCGCAACCTGAATAATCTAATGATAATTATTGTCACGATGTTTTCTACGATAAAACATCGCGCTGTGTTGATATTTCAGTGTTGTTCTTATTATTAGGCTTACCATGAGGAGCATTTCACATTACTTACCTTTTTAGAAATTACGATCCTTTTAGCAACGTAACGGCAATGGAGTCGAAAATGCCTTATTCTCACTCATGGGGTTTCCAAGTATGTCAAAAAATCGTTCATATACCGTATTTTGGAACCAAACGTGAATATTTAATATGGAAAATTATAAAATATTCGCGTGTTGTCCCAAAATAAGGTAGATTTTTAAGAATACTTGGAAACCCCATCCATTGCTTTGAATAATCTTTGCATATCGACAAACAAAGTTGTTAAGTATGATATGTACATAAGATAAAGAAAGTCATACCTTCATAGCGGCAATAAATGTAATACATTCAAGTGATCCAATCTCGTCCTCTTCCAAAACCCCACCCAAAAAGAGCAGTTTCTGATTCGGAGGAAAACCAACCAATTGAAGCCATCGCCAAAGATCACCGTACCTTAAAGGGAGGGGCTCACTTCGCGATTGTTGGTTTGCTCTCATTTTTACAAGTGTGGAAAAATTCACTGTAAAATATGGTACTAATATCAAATCTTAAAGCGAAATGGTAGTCTGTCTCCAAAAAAATTCGTCGAAAATTGCAAAAGGGGGCGGAGGAAATATCAGTGCGTTCGTCACAGCAATAACCACGCCCATTCTTTACTTGGAAATTCTATATTTCGTCATTTGGATGCTGCGGAGTGTCTTATAATTTGAAAAGGCGCATTGCTCGACTCCGCCCACATCGTTACTAGTATAAGAGCCGGCGTTTCGCGCAAAGCGAATTTCCCCATACAAAATAGCAAAAAATGGTTGTTTGAGAACATTTTTGTTCTCAGAACACACTTATTTTTTTTTTGTGTTTTTTTTTATGTTTATTTTCGTTTATAACTTTTTCAAAACTTTTTGGTGAAAAAACCCCAAACCGGGTGATATTTCGGTTTAAGCTCAAGTGCTCGTGTAGATATCTATTTTTGTCTCACTTCCCCGAACATACAGTATGTGCTAGAACAGGTAGGAAGTCTATTTTAAAGGATCGCAGTCACTTCAAATTCGCCTTTTTACTTCAATTATCCATAAACATGAAAAAGCACCTAGAAAAATACCATTCCGGTGTCAATTTACTGAAAAACTAACCCAGGGAGAGAAATCCCCTCGGTTGCGTTCTAATTACGTACAGTATGACAACGACAACTGAGACAGTAGAGCAGACACTTTCCCTCTTCCCCGGTTTTTCTTTGTTTTGTCATCATTGGCAACCGGCCAAGTCCCACTGCGATTTAGAAAACACCCCATTTTGTCTAAAATCAAAAGTCAACCGAAGGGATTTCTTTCCCTGTGATAAATGTTCCGTAAATCGGTATTGGAAAGGTATTTTTCTAGGTATCTTTTTATATTTATTGATAAGTGAAGTAAAAATGCGAAATTGAAGTGACTGCGATCCTTTAAAGCGAAATGCTAGCCCCTTTGGAAAATTTGTAAATCCTACGTATCCTATGCTAATTTTGTACGATCGTCCACAGCAATCGTACAAAATTAGCATAGGATACATAGGATTTGCTTATCATATGCAAATTTTCGAAAGGGCGCTAATAGCCTAGCTGGCAAAGAAAAATAAGGCAAAATTCACGTTTTTGCCTTATTTTTCTTTGCCTTATCCATCGACCAATAAAGATTTATTATTATTAAAGGGGCTAGCATTTCGCTTTAAAGCGAAATACCGGCTGGTTTTTGAAACGCATTGCGTACACCTGCTTTCTTATACAGCATATGCAAATGAGCAAAAATTAGAATAAAAACTAGACCCCAATTAGATCCCCACGTTGCATAGATGCATACGAATGGAAGTACTTGGGATACGTTTCAAAATCCGGCCGGTATTTCGCTTTAAATAAGTGGAACTTGAATAATTTGCATAATGGAATGAATAATTTTCTCAAGGGCCAAGCCGAACGAAACTAGAAAGAGCATGGAAACGAGAGAGTCGTGGCTTGCCCCTTGAGAAAATTATCTATTCCATTATGCAAACTATTCAAGTTCCTGTTATTTAAAATTATCTCTCTACCTACTCTAGCACAAACTGTATGTTCGGGGAAGTGAGACAAAAATAGACATCAACGAGTAGTTGAGCTTAAGATTTGATATTGGTACCATATTTGACAGCGACTTTTAATGAGTACAAATTAACACCCCCCTTTAAATTGAACTAATGATAAGTTCAGGATTTGCAGCTTATTGTCAGATTAGGTCTAACTCTAAATAAGCTTCTAACATACAGCTTGAAAGGTACGGGCTCATTTCTCGGTCGTTAGTTTTTACTTATTTTTATCACGTGTAAAAAAATTCAAGGGCATAGTTGGTCCCAATATAAAATCAGAAGCCCAAGCACTCGTTTAGTTATGCTCATTTTTGTCTCAAGTCCGCGAACTTACCCCGTATAGGCTAAAGTAAGTAGAGAGCGCAATATAGACAAGAGAACGCTGAATAAGTTGAATAATGAAATGAATAATTTTCCCAAGGGCAAGACACGACTACCGTCCCTTTAAATTAGTTTCGCACAAAGGGTATTGGACGCACACTGCAGTTCGTATGCACAACGGTCACCAACACATGTTAGGGAGGCATTTCGGGAGATTTTCCGTTTTTTTTTTGTATACCGTATTTCCTTGAGTCTTGAAACCTATTTTCTTCAGGTTTTTAGGTTTCAGATACGAACCGTATTTGAAAGAAAATAATTATGCGCACGAAATAAATTCCAAGACTTCCACGGCGATGATGTTCTTTTTACATATACCAGCGAAATGTAAATACACCAGTAACCCATCAAAACGGCGCCTTTCTGAGCATGTTTGCCTCTTTCAAACGAGCCTCTTTACGGCAATCATTGACTGACTGGAGTGTGTACAAATAACGCGCAAAAAATGCGCGAAATTACACGCAAAGCGCGCCAACAAATACATTGACGCACATGCAAAAAACGAGCAAGTTAATAATTGTGAAGCTCATGCGTGTTAGGAAGCCAGAAGAAGTTTCCCTATTACTCACCGACTTTTAGTCTGTATATGTGTTTGTCATTGTATTTGCGTAACTTTTGTTAGACGGCAGGCAGCAGGTATTTACGGGATAGTGCACCTGTCTGACCACCTAAAGAATCGTTCCACCCATTGTAGGTTCAAGGGGCTCCTTAGTAATCAATTTTTATGAGCAATTCGACTTACATGCAATGTGCAACCAATAGACTCACGAAAAAAAGTAACACGCCGAAACACTCAGGTTTTTGTGAAACGTCTGTTCAACAACGGCATTCCTATCCGTATGTATATGTTCCTATGTATTTATGCTGACTGAGTGGGTTTGAATTGGGGTCGACGTTTATGCTAATTAAACCCCTTGTGTATATTACGTGATAATGTATTTACTCAACATACGTTCAGAACCGGCTGTTTCAGAATCCGACTCAGGCCAAAAACTTTCAGAAACCGACTCAGGCTCACTTACTAATAGTTTTAACCCCAATTTTTGAGTGAATGATAAAGCTCCCAGCTTACTCAAATGTGGCTGCGAAAAGTAAAATTGGGGAAGTTGTTCGCGAAAGAAGATCCTCAGAAATGAACCACAGTTTGAGCTTGAAAATGCGTTTCTGAGCAATGTGTTGTATATTGAAATGCTTCTTGATAATAAATCCTTTTGGGGTTTTCAACCCGGTGCACGTCCAGAAACCCGTTTTCGGCTATTTTTTGGGTGTTGACTACGGTAACTGGTTGTGGATCTTCTTTCGCGAATAACTTCAACAATTTTGCATGTAATGCAAAACGGTTTTCGCAGCCACGTTCGAGTAATCTGGGAGATTTATCACAGAAAAATTGGGGGAAAACTTTTGTACGTGGGCCTGCGAAGGAACCGATTTTTTTCTTTTTCAAGAATCACGTATGAAATTTCTCCAACATTTGCATAGGAATATCATAGGCCAAGAAAGATTACATCAACCCGGGAACCGTCCGCTGGCCAGCGATCATCGGCGGCTTAATTCAACTAAAAATGTTTCGTCACCAGAGACCACCGATGCCTCGGATTAACTATCATCACACCCGTCCAGTGTCTTTTGCCTAATTGTCGCTTCTCGTTCTATTTGTTTCTGCTCTTTCCTAACTTCCGCCCCGTTAGGGCACTTATACTTGGACTTGTGATGTTTTGTGACTGGAGAGCTGACGTTCAGCAGCAATAACGAAGCGTTAAGCACCGAACATGTTGTATGCAGTTTGCTGCCATGTTGACAGAGTGAAGGTAATACACCGTACTACTCACAAGACATACACGGATGGATTTTTTTTGGTGTTTTAGATGGGATATTAGCACAACGGAGCAAAAAGGCGCTGAGAAACTAAAAATTGGAAATCGCTTTCAAACGCGTTGCATCGTTTTTATTTTATGGTAAGAAAACAAAGGAGACATTTTTAGTTACTTCTGAATATAATTCGCACTGTAGCCTGACCCCCATGCTCAATATTTCCGAGGTTCGTCTTATAGAGTATTTATGTTACGCTTTCGCGCACTTTCGCATGCGAAAGTACCATCCATGTGATCTCAGTTTCGCATAGCAGAATTTTACCTACAGTAGGAAATTTACATACACCTCCAGCGTTTTTTCTCGTGTTGTCGTGGTTATGAAATGCAATAGAATGTAATAATAATGTCCGGGTAGTAAATTGGTTTATTCGGCGGGAGGTCACATCGTATGAGAAATACTCTATGAGAGCCTTTTTCGTCTAGAATAAGACAGAAGTTACATCAAAACAAATTGAACACTGCTGAATGACTTTCGCTACTACACACGGGTAAAAGAGGTGAAAACGCAGTCTCATGTAAGCTTTCGGTCCGTAACATCCCCGTTTCGACTTATTCTGCAAACCTTGCAAGCTAAGCAGGTTTGCATCACGGAAGGAAACTCGCATCACAGAAAAACAAGTTGAAGCTTTTTCCAGGGTAAGTAAGCCTAGTTTGTTTAGACCGAATGTAACGTGAAAAGTGTTTATGGTAAGCAGAAGTGCGCGGACAAACAGAGACGGTCGTATTTAGCAGGCAAAGTAATGTAGTAATGATATCTTTCACTCAAGTACATAAATTTGTAGCAGTTTCCGGAGACGGTTTGCATACGAGACATAGAACTATGACTACTTGATATAATCCTGATTATGAGAGTATTTATCACACTCTTGCACTTGCATATCAGAGGCTTACAATTGGTTCCTTCGTTTTGTGTACTCTTTGACCTTACTATTTGCGATGCGAAGATCGTCTGTTTCTCATCCTCAATCTGACAAACAAAAACTGGTTCGAAGTGCTGATAATCCTCTCAAAAAGTCAGCTCAGTGCCTATAATTCAACCATAATGCGCTCACACGTGATATAATTGGAATGTACAAAAGAATTGTAAATTTTCTTCATTCGCTGAGAGAGGGAGATCAAGGAGGAGAGAGAGGTGACAGAATAAAGAACGATATTAACCCTTTATGCAAGCTACTTGCCAAACATACCAGAATGCGCCGGTAACATGATGCCCATTGTGTCGATTCTAGGTGGTCGACGACGAAGTGAAATGACTAATCGCTAAACTACTGTTCCAGTCTGAAAGTGACTGTGTAGGTAGATTCTTGGTTGGACTATAGTTGGACTAATTGTAAGTCACACAAAAAAAACTCACTCAAAATTACTCACTCAAATTATAACTTTTCTATTAATAAGAAGCCTAGAGCTAGATTAGATGCGCAGAACTATGAATAACAAAAGAAAATAAGCAAAAAAGGGTGATAAAAAGAAATGCCTACCTATAAGCTGCCTTGGACTCTAATTCAATTTATACAGCGACAGTAAGGGAACACAGACCCAAAATTGCACTTCAGGCATTTACTACTCGATGGTCTTTGTGCGTAATAAATTATTAATATTATTAATGTTTCACTGGAAGAAATAAAACCCCAAGATTCGCACAACTAATCTTTAACCATATGAAACCATGTAAACAATTCAATGTAATATGATTGAATTTTAAAGTCATGAATCGCCGTAAATCATAATTCCTACTTCGGCTCTAGTTTTATATTGAATAATTTTGAAATTGCGCCACTAGGGCTTCTCTAATATAGTTTTATATCAATTACAAAAAAAGATTCATGTTGGCTGACAATAAGACAGCTTATGCTTAGTCACATTACTGGGTCAAGTTTATCAATCGGCCAATAGTTCAACGGAGTCCCTCATCAGAAGAGAAGCAACAAGTGCTCTTGACACCTTTTTACGTGTTACGCTCTTAGTGCACACCGCTTCCGCGCGGCCCTCCCTGTGAAAGGGCCACGGACACAGGCTCGTATTTGCGGAAGAAAGAGTTCTATTCACAGCGAGGGGGGAGAGAAACTGGGGCAGGGGAAATCCACCTAATAAAAAGAGAAGATGATAGACAGATTCAAAAAGAACAGATTACAAAGATCACCGACGATGGACAAATTGTACGCGTTACTTTTTGTAGAGCGAGAGAGAAGAACGTAAACGAAGAGTTGATGAAATTCGGAGAGAAGCATACAAGTAGAGGCTGAGGAAAGTGAACACGCTCCGCTGGCACTATCATAGAGAGGTAAAGAGATGTTAAAGGCCTTTTTACGCAAGAGAATCAGAGCAACTGAATGCTTGCGAGGGGCGGATGCGCAAGCGGCACCGTGCTGCAAGTATAAAAGGTCCAGTGGGGTGGAATGCGGCACGTCAGTCAGTCATCCACTAGACTAATCGACACCTTTCGAACCCAAACGAACTGCCAAACATGAACTCACAATCGCTGTTGTAAGTTGTTCTTCCAATACATCAAATTTTACTTTTTTTTTCTTCAGATCAATAGTTATACCATAGTTAAAAGCTGTCAAAGCTAGATTGACTACCAGAGAGGTCGATCAAAGGTTTTGATCAACTGTGGTTTATTAACAACATCACTCAATTTTGAACAATAATTTTTTGAAAAAGTTTGCAAAACAGATTAAAATGTTCATATTCCCATTGATCCGGACTAATTGTTGTGTTCTATTTTCGAGAAACGCTCTCGTTGATGCTGTTTTAGTTTTTTTACGGATTTTGTAGACGTAATGTTCCATCAAGAATTAGTAATTATATCAACTCTACCTGACAATTTTTCACTTTCAGCGCCATGTGCTGTCTGCTCGCCGTGTCTTCGGCTCAATTGCCTGCCGCGAACTGGCCCTTCTATGGCAGATATTATGCCGCAGCAAAGCCCGTGCTTACTGAGGGCCTTGCCCCAGTTGCCCCCGCCGTTGTGGCTGCTGCCCCACCAGTTTTTGCCGCCGCTCCGATGGCTGCCCCTTGCGGACCTGCTTGCGCACCTCCTGCTCCCGTCTTTGCAGCAGCCCCACCACCACCTGTGTTCGCCGCACCTGCCCCAGCACCCGTGGTGAGTTGTGATTGACATTTTTTGCGGCAGTGTATCAGTGATATCTATAAAACCTGTTCAACATTTCTGCAATTTCTGAATTGATTTCAACATATGACGCAGATTACGGAAAGCAACAAGATCCAACGACTCAAACAATTGTATTTTCCAGTTCGCTGCACCAGTCGGCGTACCCCGACCAGTTCTCGCTGCTGCCCCAGTTGCTCCGGTGGTAAGTTATGGATACGGATACGCTCCAGCTGCCGTGAGTTTACAATTCTTTTTGGGTCGCATGTATTTTGCTTCTCAAACTTTGCCGCCCGCAGAACTGGGCGGTGCATACGAAACGACCCAGGAAGATACTCCGGTTAGCCGATATACTTACACGCTTGATGTCGGAAAATAAAAAAATCCCCAAGTTTGCTCATGGTCACGCACACACCACCTGATTACGGGAGTTAACAATGATCAATCCAGTTGTCCACCTCTTCAAGACCGTTGTCAACAACTGGGTATTATAGTAACAGGTTTCTGTTTGTTCAACTACAGTTGCACAAATTAAGTCTAGCGCAAACGGCAGCAACAATGTTAAGTAAACACCATCAGTAAATAGGTGCCCGTTTTCAGTACGCTGCCGCACCGGTCGCTGTTCCCCGCCCCATGTTGGCCGCCGCTCCTGTGGCCCCTGCTCCAGTGGTAAGTTATGGATATGGATACGCACCCGGAGCTTTTGTAAGTTTAAAAGTCTTCTTGGGTCGCATGCTTCTGATATTCAGCCACATCACCAGAAGTTCTGCATATCTGCAACTCGTCTCTATGGAGAAAGACCCAAGAAGATCACACATAACGTTGCATAGATACCCGCGACGGGCCAAAGTGAGGGTTACACCTTAAGCCATGTTTTTCTTGTTTATATAAAACATTCAGGTTGCTGCTGCTCCCGCTTTTGCTGCTGCCCCAGTAGCCCCTCTTGCCGCTCCAGTCGCCGCCCCGCCTATGGTAAGTATTAAACAAATAATTAGGATTAATCGGCAGCCACGATGACGGCCTTTCTGAGCCGAACTTACGAGAAAAAACGCTGTCTCATCATTTAAAACTTTTCAGTTCGCTCCCGCTGCCCCACTAGCTGCCGCCCCAGTTGTAAGTTCTGATTTACCTCAGTATTGTGACCGTATCCTGTGTTTGTAATATTAGGCAAAGCAGAGTGATCGCATTTCTCATCAATTTTGATGCGGTGCATAAATAATTTATTCAATAAATCAATACAATTTTAGGTACCCGCCTATGCTCCCTTTGCACGAGCAGCCTATTTCATCGGCTCCAACAAGGCCAAGAAGAACTAAGATGCGACATCAGGAACGTGGTGCCAGACACTTCAGAGCACCATATTGTTGTTATTTGTATATATATGAATCAGTTTCGGGATCAATCGAGATCCCAACGTTTCCCGTAAATGTTCTATTGCTCAATTAGTCCTCAATTATCATGCAAAATATCAACTATCAACCGCATACTAAAAAGCTGGCAGGGGCGAAATACATATGGTCATACAGGTCTGTGGTCTGCAACACAACAGAGCTCCATTCGAAGGTCATAGCTTTGTTACAGGCCCATCAAAGTAAACCAACATTTACGATTTCGTCTTAATTTTTATTAAAAGTGCTTATTACAATATATGCAAACCAAATTTTATCGACATTCACTCCGGGGAACTTTTTCCGACGAGCGCATCCACAAATGTATACCGTTGCCTGGCCCTTCCTCTCGTTGTCTATCCGCTCTGGTTGTCTGCTCTATCGGTTTTTTTCTCTGGCACCCCTTTATTGAGCATACTCTCTCATGCGTAATTTTGTAACTGTGTTATAACATACGAGGAGTAAAAGAATTATAATGACTAAAGTGCTGCAAATACGGAACCCTTATGAGTTGGACTCGTCGTAAAAAAGTTCCCCGGGGTGAATGTGGATAAAAATTAGTGTGTATATATTGTAATAAACGCTGCTAATAAAAAATAACATGAAATCGTAAATATATGTTTATTTTGATGGGCCTGTCCCTTTAATCCTTTTTATGAGGATGAAGAACTGCTCACCTTCCTCTCAGATCTCCAACAACGACCACATTTCCATAGATCTCAACCTCTGGCGGATCAGCAGCGAACGCTTCTCTTGCTTGATCGAATAACTTAAAGACATGCACAGTAGACCGTGACAGTTAAGCCACAATAAAAAAACACAAATGTTATTTTTGCTCTACTCAAGTCAAAGTCAAAACATTAACGACTTTGTGAAGTACAACAGCTTTTAATTACATTATTACATTCATAGAGCGGCCGCAAGATTTTTGAGTAGCAACCTCCTCCGGAGTCACGCACAATTATTTTATTATGCATATATTACATTACGTGTTTACCTCAACAAGTTCCAATGGTTTCAGGTCACACAAATAGGGGCCGAACTCCAGTAATTGCATTAAAATTCCGTCCAAATGGGTGTTTTTCTCGTGTGTGCACTATAATAAATACGTTTGAGCGTAATTAAGACGAATCAGTAAGAAAACGATGTAAAAGAAAAGGCACATATGGAGTTCCAAACAATGTGTCATGGGGTTTCTATGCATGCCAAAAATCTAACGTATTTTGGAACTACAAACTAATATTTTATTTACTTCCATATTAAATATCCTGCGTAGTTCCAAAATACGGTAAATTTTTATATTATTGGAAAGAAATTCTGAGATACATCGAAACCCCATTACGCATGGGTAACATCACATGCAAATTGTAGACAGTTTTGACATGAAATACTGTGCAAAATTCGCATAGTCTTAGCAGTGAGTTCAATAGCGGACAATCCTAGCCAATTCAAGTCAAACATATTCAAATATTATTATATCAATCTAAGATTACCCTCGCAATGCGGTGTCCGTAGCCCTTGCACCGGTAGTAAATCGACATATTCCAGCGAAGTTTTTGTACATTCTGATAGTTCGAAGTCGTTATTCTTACGGTTAAATGATAAGACACATATGACTTTATCATACCCGAGTATCGCGCGAAGACAATCGCTATCAATTAGCTAGTTTTTTCTCGGGATACTATTTCGACACGTGGTAGAACTAGTCAGATTCGCCATCTAGAGCTAGTAAAGCTTTGAAGGGAGACCTCCAGCAGAATAACTTGTAATACTATGTATTTCATGCCTAACAATTCGATTAGCATTTTCGATTTATCACTGTTATACATTCAAATCATTAACTCAATTCGTTTGAGCGGGAA
The DNA here is from genome assembly GCA_036852015.1 of Pelodera strongyloides. Taxonomy (NCBI): domain Eukaryota; kingdom Metazoa; phylum Nematoda; class Chromadorea; order Rhabditida; family Rhabditidae; genus Pelodera; species Pelodera strongyloides. The sequence continues at coordinate 124,870 of JAANDG010000374.1, read as the reverse complement.
AGAAAACTGCGCAACTTCATTCCCATGTAAAATTGCTGTGCGCTTTAGCGCATTTCGGGGCACCTTGCCGGTAACATGCGGGTATTCAGTTATGGGGTTTGCAAGTATGCCGAAAAATTTGTCTTGGAAAAATGAGTCTTGGAACGATTTCATAATTACTCATGTTATATATTCATTCTTAGTTCCAAAGTAAGGTACCTCGTGTACATACTTGCAAGGAATTGTTGCATACTTGCAAACCCCATTAGTTAACAAGCATACTTTTCACAAACCATGTGTCATAAAATCTAAGCTCACAATCAGTAAATCTTCCTTGTATGAGCACCACAAGAACCGATATAAGAAAATAAAAACGATGCATAAAACAAACTGCAGACGTGTCGAGTGTGTCGACTTTGGTCTTCGAGTCCTGTAGTCTGTAGTCTTCAAATGCCAAAATAGTTGCGAGAATTCGTTCGAGTGGGATCAATCCGGAAAGGAATTGTTCACTGATCACCTGGCACAGATAATTTTATTAAGAAGAGTTAACACCCACGCAACATTACGCTGCTTAAATACCTACAGGCTCCAAGCACTTTGACAGTACCCTGCATAACCAGTGCGGGAGGGGGAGATGAAGAGAGAATGCGAGGAAGAGGGTGCGAGATTGAGAGGAGAGAGATTGGAATGAAGGCAGAAAGAGGACAATAACCAAATCAGAGTAAAAACACTAAAGGAAAATCTTTAAAATGCACTCGATGGCAAGAAAACAAAAGCAACAACCACATTTTATCGTGAACAATCATATTGTTTGGAATCCGCATTACTTAGTGTTTCTTTTAAGTCACTTGAAGAAAATAATTAAAGGAAAAGAAATGGGACCAACTTGCTTCACAGGCATATATGAATCGGCCAATTCATGCTCCATTTCTTCGTACGTTAGAACCTCACATCTGTGGAGAAATTTTAATGAAAAACTAGCAAAAAGTGTTCAATATGTCACAAAATATGTAACGTGTACTGTACATGTTTACAGAATTCTCCATTAGCATAGCATGTTTTTATACCTCTGATGATATTTGATGTGAAATGTCCAAGTTCTGAATATCCAAATAACGAGGATGGCAATGTCGACCAACGCTACTGTGAAGAAAACCAGCAACACGTTTTCATGGACGTTCAGCTGGAATACTTTTTTTTGCATATCAAGCAAACAAAATAAGGAATGTGTTAAAATATACAAAAGTTGATGGGTCAAAAAGCCCTCTATATTATTTTAGTACCATTGAACGGAACAAATAAGAAGAATAGTTTTGTCATGTTAGCTTGCAATTTTTACCAAGCAAGTATACTTTCCTGGAGCCATTAAATTGAATTAAATCATGCCTTGGATCAATTCCGATAACTCACAGCGTCATGGAGTTCTTCGCCGTGAGAATGATACTCCAACGGAATTAAAATGTCCTTATTGCAACCAGTCATGCGACAGCACTTTTTAAAAAACACAGTGTTTGAACCCTAAATATTTTTATAAATAAAGCAAACATTGAACGCTACGAGAGCGTGTTCCTTTTTCAAGGGTGGTTCAATACATGGTTACAGCTTCATTTTTAGTATTAGCATCATACCCCGATTTAGCTATGTTCAAACAAAGGAAGAATAGGAAGAATCCCTGAGAATATCGTCTATGCCAACTTCCAAACAATTTTTTTCTCTTTGCCGAAGTTTGCAGAAGTTTTTTTGGGTTGGTGTATGTTTTTTATAATCACCTGTTTGGATTTGTATTTTATTTGAAATCCATTTCCCAATCGACCCCTATGTCGAACTGAGAAGTGACGAAATTTGATTGGTATCGTCGGCTCACTTCTGAATTACTTTTTTTTCAATGCTCACAAGAATAGAGTCCATGGATATGTATAATAGATACTCCTAATCCTAATAATGTAAATAAGGGGGAATTTAGCGCACGTTTAAAATAGTGGGAAGTGACATTGTTGTGAAAATTTTTTGAAGCATGTATGTGATAGGGCATAATTCCATCTCGTATCTAAAAAAATTCACCACAGAAACCTACGTGTCAAAATAATCCAAAATACATTTGTGAGTTTGATTTGACAGTTCGTTCGTGTGTGACACATTTTGTGGCACTGTTTGACAACCAACTATTCGTTCCAGCACTTCTAGGGTATTCCCGCGTCGTTCTCTGATACCATATAAAGTTTATAAGTTTAGAATGTAATATGTTTATCAGTTAACAAAGTAAGGCCGATAAAACGAACTAATTTGAATAAAAACCGAGGAAACCCTAATTATAAGATGTCAAAGCATTAAAGACGAACCTATATTTTATCTGAGGGAGATAACTTAATAACTCAGATTCAACAAAAAAAAACTGAAAAGTGATTGTAGCGAAGAATTCTTCCAGAAAGAAAGGTCTATGAGGTAAATTACAAAACTTTTGATTAGCAGCTTACGTAATATAATTAAAATAATGAATCATGGTAGAGAGTGCACTATGAAGGTGTGCTTGTCTGAATGGCATTGCTAGTTCCTTACACAGAGAAAACTCGTGGCTATCTTTCATTTAAAGGGATAGGTTCACCTCGAATTGCATCTTTTTTTATAATTTCTATTGATAGTATGACCTATGACGGTCAAGTTGCGAAAATTACAGCAAATTTCCTTTGCTCCCCGAGGCAGGAGCACGCTCAAAAGCTAAACTACCTCGAATTAATAAAACAACTGGCCTACCGTACACAGGCGGCATCGATTAAAAATAGTTAAAGGTGTATCATTTAATTTTCACACCTACCCCGCCACAAAAGCGGGCCGGCTGCATTCATTTTGTATTTCTTATGCTGTAAATAATACCTTTTAGTCTACCTGTTTATTTCGATATTGTGCGATTAATATTGATATGTAGAAACTTTTCAATGTTTGTCTACCTGCCATTTCACACAATGCAGTTACGTTATTTGATATTATATTGAGTATTTCCAGTATTTTAGATTATAATGAGGAAGTATTTGATATATATTTTTTAAATAGTAATGTTTGTGGTATACGCGGGCTTTTGTTTAAGTTCATATTTGCTAGTGTACCTATTGTAAGTGATATTCTATTAAGTGAAAGCATGGATGCAGTCAATGCAGAGAGATACAGATGACTCGACAAGTGATGCAGTTATCATGTGTTGCTGCATTGAGGAGCAGTTTACAGACAAGTAAGTATGTATATATTTATCACATATATACCTGTAAAATACAGGAGCAGTATAACATTTACGGGCTTTATCTTGCAAATATTGCAGAATTGTATTAAGAAAATGTTCAAATAGGAACGTAAATTTCACCTTTCACCTCTAGTGCTCGTCTGAGAACAGCACTCTCTATTTCTTTTTGACCGTGATTCTCGCAAATGTGTTATTTTGTTGTCGAAGGTATTGTTAACATATAGCGTATTAATCACCATTTCCGAATGAGCGTGAACTTTAAAACTATTTCTGACTGTTCGCTTGTTTCTGAGTATATTTATTCCTTTTAGGATATTGCCTTTCGATTGCGATGCCTCTCCTTCTCTCTGGTTACGCTCGGCGACAGGCATTTCAGGTTAATTTATGTTTATTTGCTGTACTTACTGAATCCGTCAAAGGTTAATTTATATTTATGTTTATTTGCTGTACTTACTGAATCCGTCAATTGTTAGCTCTCTCAAGCAACATAAACTGTTTTTAATGTCACGTTTGTCACGTCGCCGGACATATCATATCGAACAATCGAACCGCTGTTATTTTGTACATTTTCCAGACTCTGAGATTACGTAGTAAACATGGATGTAGTAGGATGCGCAGCGCACGACAGTTGCGAGTGTGATTTAGCTATTGTCTATACAATTAAAAATTGTGCGTTTGTAGGTGATGTGATGACCGGAAAAATATACTGTGCCTCCCTCTTCACACGAATCGGTTCCACGGCGATACGATCCCCAACCGAAAGATGAGAAGCCCGCTGTTCGATGTGAAGATCAAGATCAGCGGATCATGGTAAATGATAAGAACATGTTATTGTTTTCTTTGCAGTCAATTTTTATTCGTAGCCAATATAAACTTGTGCGGTTGCTGAGTGCTTATTACTAATTAACTAATTGCTCTTCTTTTCGATGCAAGGAGCATCGCGCAGAACTAGCACTATTTGAGGTGAGCGTAGCCACCTCTTTTAATTAACCAAAGCGCTTAGTTGTGTTTACTAATTAAATAGACTATACTTGGGTGCTTACTGGATACACAGTTCTCCGTACACAGTATTTGCTATATTACAAAACTTTTTTCAGATACGCCACAGGCCACAGGGATAAGGGACTTGGAGAAGCACACATAGTTGTCTGCAAGTCTAGATTAAATTGCAGATTGCAAGCCATTAATCGTGCGGTTTTAGTTTATTTATTACCCCTCGGTATCTCTTTCTTAAAAAAATCACAATTTCTACTATGTCCTAAGCTAAGCACCGCCACTTTCCAGTGTTATGATGTTTTCCTTGCAAATTTATTATGCGTCTAACCTAGCATGTGTTTGATTTCAGTTCGGTTGTTGCTGTTTTCCAAATCATTGAATGATGTTTTCCTTAGATTGTTTTGCTTTGTTTTCACATTCATAACTGGCCATGTTTGTGTGATTCCAATAAATGTTTTTATGAGTTGAATTATCGTGTGTGGGCATTTTTTTCGCTTGTTATGTTATGTGGGTGGGAGTGGTTATTCCCTGGTGCTAAAATGCTCGTGGAATGTTAGGAGATTTTAAGTCAGGATTCGAGATTTTTTGCTTTCGCGACACTATGCCGTGTCATTCTCACGCCCACTCATTTGGCTGAGTTGTCAGCCCAGTCGCGTACTACTGATTATAAGGTTATAAGGCCATTAAGCTTTATAATAATAATAAAAATACTTATATTTTCACGATTCTAATTCAATCATTCTAGTTTGTTGTTGGTCTTGCTTCTTGTGTGTGTTCTGGCTATTCGCCATAATTACCAGCTGTTTGGCTAATTGCCACAATTGTTCTGCGCGGGACTGGTAAAGACAGCCTACGGTAGGCCAGTTGTTTTATTAATTCGAGGTAGTTTAGCCTTTGAGCGTGCTCCTGCCTCGGGGAGCAAAGGAAATTTGCTGCAATTTTCGCAACTTGACCGTCATAGGTCATACTATCAATAGAAATTATAAAAAAAGATGCAATTCGAGGTGAACCTATCCCTTTAAAGCTGAAGACAGCTGAGTTCAACAAAGTATTCGGAACTCACAATTTAACCTTATGAACACATATTGCATCCCTTCCACAATGATGCAACTTGAGAGGTGCATTTGGTGCCCGTCCATGTGATCGATAGCAGAAAAGTGGAGCAAAGGCGGACATTTTTGCAATTACTGAATGGTAATTTTTATGAATGCAACATTCCACAGGATATATTCCATTCCACTCCACATTCCACATCTTTATCGCAGTCATATTACTTGCAATCAGCCAGGATTCAGGATTTTTTTTAGACAAATGGTGGCATCGCAAAATTGGTCTTCGTTTGCGGTGGTAAGTAAATTGCTTACGCACAGGAAAGTGGAAACCCCGATATGGCCCTGATTTTTTTCGAAAAACCCCGTATGGCCCCGATTCTTCCAAAAAAAAACCCGATATGTCCTCGATCAAGTCCCGCAAAAAGCCCGATCACGAATAATATGACCCCGAATATTAAAAATATGACCCCGAATATTAAAAAAAACGATACGGCCCCCCGATATGGAGCCCCGATCATTTCTCAAAGCCCCTATCTTGGCTTCCCATGACCAACAGCTACCGAACGGTGAACGTTCGGACAACATTTCATAACTGTGAAAGTACTACGTACATGGCGAATGCTTTCCCAGTAGAATGTGCAGGCAGATCACGGATGAGGTACACGGACAAAAAATGTTTTCTCAGTAATCTCACGTCTATTCGTGGCAAGTACGTCAGCAGATTATTGAAGGCTAGTGAGTGCTTACCTTACAAGATTTTTGCGGTTTTTACTGAAAAATAATGCATGGTTTCGCACACCAAACGCACCATCGTTCGGATTCGCTCGTTTAATTTTGATCTTTTCGACTGACAAAATCTCAATTATTTGCTTGATCGCAACCATTGTTGTCTCTGACGGTGCCGGTGTTGTAGGATTCGCACCCACTTTGTTGTAATTGCGAGACAAAAGATTCTGTTTTGGCTTTAATTTCCACTTCTCATTGCCAGACCTGAATAAAGTAGTTACGGTCAATAACTGATAATTTAGCATATATGACTCTGTTAAAGGCACAGACCCACGTAGAAAGAGTTTTCCCTGTCTTTTGTGAGAAAAATCTCCCAGATTACACAAACGCGGTTGCGAAAACCGTTTTGCATAATATGCAAAATTGGGGAAGATATTCGCGAAAGAAGATCCTCAGAAATGTACCGCAGCATACTATGCACAACGGTTTTCACAGCCAAGTTTGCGTAGTCTGGGAGATCTATCGAAGAAAATCTGGGGAAAACTTTTTTTACGTGGGTCTGCGCCTTTACAGGGATAAAGGGTCACTAGGAATTGCACATTTTTGAATATTAGGCTAAACTTCGGTTTTTACTTGTCATACACTTTTTCGCCTCTAGGCTCATATGTAATTAGAATTTGACTCGAATTCGGCTCATATTTTCTTGTAAACCGTGTAAGAAATGCAACCTTCAAATCCTTCTAGCTTTTTTTCTATCTATTTCCGACATTTTATTTTTGCTACATCTCGAGAAAGAATCGCATTCTAGTTCGAATGAGGCCTTTAAATCGAAACTCAGCCTGACAAGTAAAAACCGAATTTTCGTGTCTAATAGCCGTGTCTGCAAAATGACGTTCTCATGTGTAAACTCGTGTGGAGCACTGGAATATTATGGCAAATTAGCAAAATTGTGTTTTTCTTGTGAGCCTGACCCTTTAAACGGTACGCCAAACTGTGTTACAAGTGCGAAATGACAGAGCTAGAGGCTAGAGGTGTAGAGAGCGTTGTGATATACAGAGGGGGGCCTCATTCGAACTGGAATATAAGGGCATTGCATCTTCTAGCGTCTCCAGCCCTATCACGCGTATTTCGCACTTGCAACACTGTTTGGCGTACCGTTTAACTACGGCTGCGGTACACCAGTTGTTTTATAAATTCGGGGTAGCTTAGACTTTGAGCATGCTCCTGCCTCGAGAAGCAAAGACAATTTACTGCAATTTTCGTATTGTGACCAGCATACGTGCATACGCTATACTATAAATATAAAATATTCAAAAAGATGCAATTTCTAGTGACACTATAACCTTTAAAGGGAATGTCAAGCCGGTTTTTCATGTTGGGCTCAAGAAAAAGCTTATGTTTTGAAGGTGAGGAAAGTGAAAATAAAAATAAACAAAAACTTTCATGTAAGAAGAAAAACAATTTCAAACCGCTCCAAAAAACTCCTTCAGTATGGGATTCGAGTCGTGCGGACAAAGCTAAGCCAAATCTTTGTCCACGGGACGTTTGAATTTACGAGGCTGTTAGACAGCAAAGAAAAAGAGGAGGGCTCGAGAGAAATTTGTTTAAGTCAGCAAAGAAAAAGAGGAGAGCGCGAGAGAAATTGTGTAAACTACGGTAGTTGTGACAGCGTGTTATAAAATATCTGTGAATCAGGCTTGACATTCGCTTTAAGCCGTTTTGTTGTGAACTAAAACAATGTTGAAGAAACGTGTTCAATCCGCATGAGAATGTAACCGGTGGATCCTCATTTGATTAGGGTGAAATTTACGTAATGTTTTCATTTTCATTTTCTTTTTGATCTAATCTGGATTTTCAATGTTTTCAAAGACTAACCATCTTGGTTGTCGCTTGGCGGCTTCGAAAGAACCATGTTGCGCATCGCTTTGCGAAGCAAATGTTGACTAAATGGAAGTTGGAATTGAAATTAATTCTTTTTTTGACCTTGCTTGATTCGTGAAGATATAAGAATATAAGCAATTTGTTAATAGTAAAACGTGAAAAAAGATAATATAATGACAAATGCCTGTCCATGTTCAGGCCATTTTACATGGATGTCAAATGGTCAAATGCCTACCGTAGCCATGCGAATGACGCATTTGACATGGTCCTGAGGCCGTTTTCACCAACATTTACTTCTGTCATAAATTTTTGACCATCAAAAAGGTACTTAGGTTAGGTAAATTTATGACTGAAGTACGCTGCCACACGCTTTTTGATGGATTTCACCAACATTTACTTTTTTTGAAGAAAAACGTTGGATAACAGTTAGATTACGTTTTAAAACGAATATGATACACATCTAAGTAATTACTAAAAGTTGTTTACCATGTAAACACGAAATATATAAATAATCAAGCGTGTAATCACTTTATTAATATGTGAAATGTGATCCAAAAACTGAAATCATTGTCAATTAATGTTTACAAAACTTATTTACCATAAAAACCATACAATAATTAAACAAATTAAGTTAATTAGTCTTCATAAAGGAGAAAAAACTGAAGTACAGGCTTACTTTCACCTTTTTGGTGGAAGTACGCCTCCCGTGTTAAAAGCGTACTTCTGTCAAAAAGGTACTTAACCTAAGCACCTTTTTGACAGAAGTAAATGTTGGTGAAACGGGAAGTACCGCGCGCTTTTGACTGAAGTACCCTTTTTGACAGAAGTAAATGTTGGTGAAAACGGCCTCTGCAGCGAAAGTGTGATCCGTACTATTTGAAATAGATCCTTCTATTTTGAAATAGATCCGTACTAGATTCAAAATCGCTGGGGGACCATGTCATTTACATTGACTCGACAGGACAGGCGTTTGTCATTTTCGCAAATGCGAATCGCAAACATGCACAGGCCATAATGGTTATACTTCGTTTAAAAATATCCGTAGTGATAAAGAGAGGTTCGTATGTTTGAAAGCTGAAAACTCACTTCTGTGTCCATTAACAAAATTTCCTCTATGAATAGAAAGTAAATAATAAGCAGAAAGAGAATGGGTTTCATACGCGTTTTCAAAAATTTAACCTTTTTGAAAATACAAATGAACGAAGCAATTAGGTAGAAAGATCGTAGAAAATTGAACAGCAAGTCGTTATTCGCTGTTATATAATGTGCCGTCAGTCGTTTCCATATGCAAATTCGAGTATTTGTTCCCAAAAAAATGAGAATGGGAATAAATTCTTCAAGAATTCTGAAACATTTTCATCTGTCTATGTATGCACCATATTTTGAGGTTAAAGCGATATATAACTACCAGCCGGCTACGCCGCCCGAGGCGACTTTCTATTGCATTTATTTTATTTTACGTATATGTGAAACGTGGATTCAAAAGTAGTTACAAAAAATTTGTGTATGGTCCATATGCAAATGCTCGTTATCTTTGTTACTCTAGAGCTGCATGTTCTTTGTAGTTTTTTCGCAGTACTTTGAGCGCCGCCTACTCGCACGGCTGATAGGGGGGGGGTCGTGTCTCACTGGCAAAGTTCTCGTCTCTCATCCATACGGCCCGGGTTCGAATCCCGCCCAGTGCTACCATCTTGCAAACATGCCACGGCGTCGGGAATAAAGTTAATACGAACTGACAGCTCCTTTCTCGTTCTCGGAAAGGAATATTTCACACAAAATTGTTTGCCGCCTGTGGGGTCGAAGGACCTCTCGCACAAAAAGAGAGAGCGCTACCACTCGGCTACGGTTTCCACTTGATGGTGTGGTTGCATTAGGAATTTGACGTATGGATTTGCACTAGTGTTAGATTTGAAATGAACACTACGAGTAAATCCAAAATACAAATCTCGGAATGGTTATTAAGCGGTAGATTTAATTTTTGGGTGCGTGGGTGAAATGTATTAGGCTATCGCAATGGACAATTTTTACATACAAAGTGAGAGCAGTTATGTTTTTTGCTTTGCTGTTTTTTCAGTTCCTATCCATTTATAGTATTTTTTATGGTGATTTTCATTAATTAAATTAATTAAACTATTTTTGGTGAAAAAACCCTAAACTGGGTGTCATTTCGCTTTAAGGCGCTCCCCTTGCCTAGCCTTCTTAGGACGGACCTTTCGCTCTGTATTATCTTCTGTGCCGTCTTCTACCGTCTACTTCACTCTCTGGGACACATCGGCTAAGAGACACCGCCTTGGATTGGAGCTAAAAACGAAGATCCCCGACTTCGAGAGCAAACGGGACCCTGGATTCTACATGCTTAAGTCTATGTGTGATGATTGTATGTCTGAATAAAGTGGTATTCACACATTTTATACGGCACACGCATTCCATATATGCAGCTTTTTTCGGGCTTGTTGAGAGGGGCGCTCGGGATGTGAGATGGCTCAGTGCATGGGAACATGAACTACTGAACCAATCCTAATTCCTGAGCGTAACGCACATCATCCAAACGTACAATCAAACAAGCGCACAAACAAACAAAAAAGCTCCCAACTTTATATAATAAGATAACGGGCGGTTTTTGAAACGTATGGTAGACGGTGTATTCCCTGGGGATAGCAAAGCGCTTTGAAATTTCGACCTGAATCGACCTGAAACGAACAAAAGTTGAGTTGTACAGCTACAGTACGGGGAAAGAAAAACTATGCCTTGCAAAAAAAGCATGTCTTGTTATATAAAATCACTTACCTCTTTTCGCTGACGCTGACGGTTTTGCATGTTGGGCTAAAAAAAAAGAAGCTTACCTTTTGAAGGTAAGGAAAGTGAAAGTGAAAATAAAAATAAATAAAAACTTTTAGATAAGAAGAAAAACAATTTCAAACCCCTCCAAAAAATTTCTTCAATATGGGATTCCGGTCGTTTGCTCAAAAAGAGCGAGTTCTTGAAGCAAAAGACGTGTGCTAGCATGGTCTTTCTAGATGTGTTGCAAAAAAGATCTTTTTTTTTAAACACGCGCAGTTATACAGCAGATAAAAAACGAGGGATCCAGACAGACAGACAAGAAAGATGCCACTGGAAAAAGTTGCCTCGCAAACGCCGAGGTTTTCACAATTTGCCTCGACAATGCCGAGGAAAAAGCGCCTCGACAATGCCGAGGTAGCGCCTCGCAAATGCCGAGGCAGCCGAGGAGAGGTCCAAATGACTGCCAGCGGAAAGACGTCTACGTCTTTCCGTCCTTTTGCCACATATGCGTGCATAGCTCAGTGGGTGAATGTGCTGGCTGACGCGGATCTTTTGTTGAAGTTACCGAATAAGTATCCACTTTTTGAAGTTAAAGGCACTGGCCCACGTATAAAAAGTTTTCCCTAATTTTTCTGAGTAAATCTCCCAGATAACTCAAAAGTGGCTGTGAACACCGTTTTGCATAATATGCAAATTTGGGGAAGATACTCGCGAAAGAAGATCCACAGCTAGTTACCGAACCAAAAATAGCCAAAAACGGGTTTCTGGACACACTGTATTTTATGGCTCAGAAACTCATTTCAAGCTCAACTGCGGTACATTTCTGACGATCTTCTTCCGCGAATATGTTCCCCAATTTAGCATACTAAGCAAAACGGTTTTCACAGCCACATTTGGGTAGTCTGGGAGATTTATCACAGAAAAATAGGGGAAAACTTTTTTTGCGTGGGCCTGTGCCTTTAACTTTTAAGCTATACTAATAGAATGTATGCTTCAGTTACTTTGTTCAACGATTTTCAAGTAAGAAGAAAATTAATTTCAAATTCTGCTTTTTCAATAGTATACGCGTTTTTAGAGATAATTCTACGCATTCGTCTCTAGAATTGTCGTAAATTATGCGGCAGCAAATGCTGTGCATGTAATCTTGAAATTCATCTTTGCACGAGGAGCGCAGAATATGTTGGGAGTGCTTTAATATTTTCATATCTTCATAGGGCTCAGTATAAAATGATATTTCATTCGTAATTAGCTCATCATTAGAATGGTATAATCTATGACATTTACCTTTGGCTCTTAATAAGACTCTTGTATCTTGCATCTTGTAATCTTCAGAGTATAACATTTATGCACTATATAACATCTGACGATTTGCAAAACCAGTTTCTGCGATCTCACTCTCGTGCTCGCTGTACTGTCTCGTTGGAAAGGAAAGGCATATCAATGCAATATTATCTTGGCGATCATTTCTTTTATTTCTATTGATTTTGTGCTTATTTTTGCATTGACCCGGACCTACTGGTTCGTTCTCTCGGTTCGCTATTGGCTTATTTTGTATTGTCATAAATTGGTTTTTAATCATTATTTCGTATTGCTGACTTATTGTGCCTGTCCTGATTTAGAATCTGCTCATTTTCTCACTTCTAGTTCAATAACTGATTGTAAGTGCTATTTTAATTTTTTTAGTTCATAGACTAAAAAAAAGTAGACGTAGGCTGAGAACAAGTTAATGACAACTTGAATCAGTATACAAGTTAGTTGAGGGGCCTTTGGCACAGATACTCTTATTTTCTAGTTTACTGTATATGAGGAATCATACTGAGTGAGTCCCCAATGTGTGCCGTTTTTATGAGTTTATCAGCATCTCATAAATCGGGTTTTCAGTGATTAGATTGAGTAACAATTTACGAAGCTTATTTGGGGATGTCCTCAGAAGAATCACCAAATGAAATATTTTATCACGCCGCAAATGTGAGTTGTTTTATCTTAAATATTCTATTTTTACGTTTGTGTCGCTGGTGCGTCGTGTCGATTTGCCTTGCATTCCCAAAAAGAAAAACTATCCAGACTTGTAAATGATCTACAGGGCGATGTGGAACGTTTTTGTAAGAAATATCCGGAAGCGGTAAAACAGAGAGACGCACGTGGAAGAACGGCTTTGGTACACGCGGCACTTATGGACAATATCAAGAACGCCCAATTTTTGATTAGGTACTAACCTTTATCTTTGTAGACCGTTTTTTTTAAAGTTCAGCACGACAACCCTTTCTAGTGTGCTTAGTTTAGTTAGAATGATCCAACGTGTGACGCGTATTTTTTAATGTGCTCACAAATGGAGAAATTTCGTTACAGAATGTCCACATCTTACATTTAGAAAACATCGTAAAAAAAAGAACACGTAGACACAACAACTATAGATACAATGGTAAGAAACATATAAGGACACATCAAATAATTCTACTACGAACAATTTCCGCTTATAAAATTAATAAGGGAATTTTGTACTTTCCAGAAAAGGTCTCTCGATATGGGATGTTGATAATAATAATGCTACTGTTCTCCACTATGCCGTTCATTCCGCTGCGATCAAGTTAATGAAGCTGATACTTCAATCGGGAAATACACCACAGGTTTGCCGTCACCGATCTAATCAATGTGTTCGTGGATCACTTAAAGGGATCGGTTCACCTTAAATTGTGTCTGTTTTTTTTGTTTCTTTATTTTCTATAAGGGATAATAAAAATTTGGAATACAAAAAGTAGTATTCAATTTCAATACTCACGAAGATATTGGGTGATAAAGTGGTGGATTGATCGGTCCGAAATGCAAAAAGGGCAATTGTCCTGCCTTGTTTGTATAGGGCAATTGCCCTTTTTGCATTCCGGACCGATCAATCCACCACTTTATCACCCAATATCTTCGTGAGTATTGAAATTGAACACTACTTTTTGTATTCCAAATTTTTATTATCCCTTGTAGAAAATAAAGAAACAAAAAAAACAGACACAATTTAAAGCGAAATGCTAGCCCCTTTGGATTGGAAAATTTGCATATGATAAACAAATCCTATGTATCCTATGCTAATTTTGCGCGATTGCCGTGGACGATCGCGCAAAATTAGCATAGGATACATAGGATTTGCTTATCATATGCAAATTTTCCAAAGGGGCTGGCATTTCGCTTTAAGGTGAACCGATCCCTTTAACTTGACAATAAACATGCATATGCTCACATTTGCTTGATAAAACAGTTCCACTCAAACTGGATCGCCTGGTGGTTGCTAACGGGTCAGGCTCACAGTTAACCCCTATTTTTTCGGTTCCCCATCTTATTCTCCGTATCGAATATTAGGATGCAATTTTTTCTAATTTTTATACGCAACATTCACGCAGTAGCCAGCAATTTACCATAGCCAGGATACCCAACAATCTATCGCAATTGTCACGAGTCACACCCATTCGCGCCGATTGGTAAATATGCGATATGCCATACTGTGTGTAACAATTGACATATAGTAGCCGCTTGACAAGAGAAGTGCACTAAACAGCCGCTTGACAAGAGAGGTGCACTTTATCTTTTTTAAATGTTTTTTTTTTGTTATTATAAAGGGATAGGTTCACCTCGAATTGCACCTTTTTTATAATTTATGTTGATAGTACGACCTATGACGGTCAAAATGCGAAAATTGCAGTAAATTTCCTTTGCTCCCCGTAGTAGGAGAACTTGCTCAAAAAAGCTAAACTACCTCAAATCTATAAAACAATTGGAGTACCGCAGCCATGGTAAGTGGGAAATAGCGTAGCAGGACTGGAGACGCTAGAAGATACAGGGCCCTTAATTCTTAATCATCCTTGTCTATCACAACAATATATGCACCTCCAACCCTGTCACGCTATTTCCCATTTAGCTAGGCTGCGGTACTTCAATTGTTGTATAAATTCGAGGTAGTTTAGCTTTTTGAGAAAGCTCTCCTACCTCGGGGAGAAAAAGTAATTTTATGTAATTTTCGCATTGTGAAGGTTTTCGGCCATACTATCAATAGAAAGCATTCAAAAAGGTGCAAATCCTAGTGAACCTATCCCTTTAGGGCATACCGTTTCTGGCCCAAGACAAGGAAGGGGTGACACCCCTGCACATCGCTGCAAAGAAATTATCGGACAAAACACTAAGGGTGCGAATTTCAATTCATTATTTTTTTTTTTTTTTTACTGATGGCTCTGCTCTTATTTTCGCCTTTTTCCTAAGCTATGTTAACGAGACCATGCGCCACTGCGTATTAGTTTCTATTTTTTTGTTACACTTATAAAATATCAGGATTCTTGACAACACGTTGTCATACATAATGTGCATAGTCTCATAAATAGTCAGGTAGTTTACCATATTTATTTGGTAGCCAATTATAAAAAATCAGGAATCTTGCCAAAGCATTGTCATATGAATGAACATAAGCTGAAAAATAGACATATTGTGTTATATTCTGTGAGCCTGGTGGTTGGATGTCTTTAGTATTACAGATTATGGTGGAGACTATTCACAGTCCTTCAGAAGACATCTTTAGTCGAGCATCCGACAGCAAATCGAGATCCCCTTTGCATTATGCGGCCGCATCGTGTAGTTATGAGTGTTGCAGATTCATAATCGGTGGGTTTCTAAACGGAGGTTTCTTATCTCTTGGAAAACGGCGCGAAAGCCTTTTCTGCGTTGCATCCGATGAATAACTCCTTAAAATTTTTCGACGTATTTGGTATCCCATACATATTTACGAAGGGTCACACAGAATT
This sequence comes from Pelodera strongyloides, assembly GCA_036852015.1. Lineage (NCBI taxonomy): Eukaryota > Metazoa > Nematoda > Chromadorea > Rhabditida > Rhabditidae > Pelodera > Pelodera strongyloides. Next base: position 109,445 of record JAANDG010000374.1, on the reverse strand, counting down.
TCTTTTATATCAATTCCTTAGTTTCGCTCACATGATTTGTGCTTTAGATTCCGACGTGCTAGGTCTTCCTGTCGATCAAAAAGACAAGTTCCAAATGACTCCTTTGATGTGTGCAGTAGGTGTACGTCTTCCACAGGGTGAGCTGAAAAAAATCTCTAAGAAAAAGACAGTAACAGTTATAAAGTACGATACTACTGCATTCGGTCATTTTATCAACTGGCTCGGGTGTCATAAGAATAACCTTATCGAATTTAGAGGCATGTTGTTTTCCATTACAACAATTTATTTTTCGTCATAACGGAAAGGAGAAAAAATAAAGATAAGGATAAGGAACTGAACTGTTTAAAGGGAACGTGTCAACGCAGATTCCTGCATACTGTATCAGGCTCTCTCGAAAATCGAGTTTAAAATAGAAGACCCGCGTCAGCACAGGTCTTACTGCGTCTTCTGGTTGCATCTATATTGTCTGTCTGTCGGCTCCCTCGTTTTTTTTTATATTGCGCGCGATGAAAAAAGATCTTTTTTTGCAGCTCATCTAGAAAAGACAGTGTTAGCACACGTTTTGCTTCCAAAAGTTTTTGTTTATTTTTATTTTCACTTTACTTACCTACAAAAAAAAATAGTTTTTTTTTGAGCCCAACAACAAAACCGGATTGACATTCTCTTTAAGAAATTGACTGATGATGTTGCAGCAGTCGAGGTAGTCCGCCTTTTGGCCTACCGAAAGCCCGTCTCAGTATCTGCCAGAAACTGTGATGGTCAAACAGCTTTACATCTTGCTATCGCTGCTGATAACCAACCAGTAATCGATGTGCTGCTACAAGAAATCAAATGTCAAGTAGAGGTGAATAAATGGGCGAATCTATCCTGTCAAAAACTTTATCTATCCACTTGAATACAAAAGCTGACACAGTTACACAAAAGACTAGGCTCAACAAAACATAGTAACTTCGTGAATTCGAGAAAGACATTAGACAAAAATCCAAAAAGGATCGAAATCAAGCTTTGATAAACGAAGGTGATTCAGGTTTTTGACAACGAATTCCGCACTCCTCTTCATTACGCTGCCGATTTTGGCTACGTGGATGCAGTTAGAAAGTTGCTTGCTGCCGGTGCAAGGAATAACACCAGAGATCGGTGAACTTGCTTTGATGCCATTTGTACAAACAAGCGGCGTAAATGTATGTCAACTGATGTGATCATACACGCTCTTGTTATATGTCCCAAAAAATCCTACTTTTGTGTCCTTATCTCCTTTCAATAGATCTCATTTGTTTTTCAAACATTTTACTCTGTGTTGGCTTTTGTGCGCATCTCTCTGATGTAATAAATTATTATTACTATTATCTTTTGCGCTCACAATGGGTAAATAAGTTGTTTTAGATATGGTATAACTCCGGCTCATTACGCGGCGCAGAACAGCGCTCAGGCGATGGCGTTGCTGCTACAACAATCAGATAAAAGCACAACAAGGTTTAAGGTTAGTTTTTGCTAGCAAATGAACTGATGGCGTTCAGAGGGCATTCTGTATATCAAGCTTTATCATATGATTTATCGTTTCCATATACCCTATTATTTGTGTATGTTATTTGAATTCTATGTTTTTTTGCGCGCATCTTTTTGATGTAATAAAGAATCATCCATAATAATATCTTATTAATGAGTAATATTATATCCAGATAATTATAACTACTGAAGCCTAATTGTATAGGACTTGAAAGACAACGAACAACGCACATGTTTTATGTGGGCGGTAGTTGCTGGAAATGTGGAAGCGATTGAATTCTTACTAGGAAATTGTGCACCCGATAGACAGGAGCAAGTCAGCGCTTTATTCTAATCATTTTAAAAAGACTCTTGCACACGTCCTATGACCGCCTGCATTCCTTTATGAAGTGATCATAAGTTTGACAATGAGCCCCAAGTGATAACAAAGCCTGGGGCAAGACCAAAATAATTCTTTACGGAATAGCAGTATAGAGTCTGGGGGTAAGACCAAAATAAGTCTTTACGGAATTGCAGTATAGAGTCATATCGCACACAAGTTGTAACTTACGATTCAGACGTTTCATGTAAGAAATCCCCCTTTCGTAGTAAGGCCCTGTGTAGTAGGGTGGGGTCAAAACGGGTTGAGCGGTGAACCGCTCACAAAGAGGCGAGTCAGTGAGTTGAACCGCCCTTTTGTGAAAAGGCGGGTTCGGGTTGACCCGGACCGGCCTTGCAAAAAAGAGGCGACTCCGGGTCAGAGCCGAAAATCAAAAAGAAAAACGGACGGGTTACCTATGTTAACTTAAACTTTTCAATAATATTTAGTATGTTCTATACGAGAATAATTACCCTCCACCGTTTTCAATTATATTTAATTACATTTACTTGAAGAAAGATCCGTAAATTGGAAATGATTCACGTGGGTCACTCACCCTGGGTTGGCTCACGAGTCACTCTCTTGTTGAATCGCCTAGATGGTTCACGTGTGACCCGGGTTGACCCGTCAACCGCTCGTGATGAGTCACTCATGTGAATCGCTCAACCCGTTTTGGCCCCACTCTACTGTGTAGTCGCCTCTTGCGGCGATATACGTATGGTATAATATATTGAAGGATTGTCGCGGGTACACGGCCCTACATCTCGCGGCTCTAGTTGGAAACGAAAGAATATGCAAGCTCCTTCACAAGCAGGGATGGAATTTAAATGTGGGTTTTTGATGCGAACCTTCAGATTAGTTCCTAATTTGTTTGCGAACAGATCATTCAGGTTTAGATGGACAATTTTTGTCCAATACAAAATAATTTTCAATTAGACCCATTAAATTCTTCATTTATTCTTGGCGTTTTGTTAAAACAATGTATTATGAAAAGAAAAATTTCAGTAAGGCTAATATTTCACGTTTTTCAATCCCAGGAGCAGGACAAAAACGTTATGACAGCGCTTCACCTTGCGGCAGGTCGTGGTCATACCGATGTGGTCCGTTATTTAGTAACTGCCGGAGCAAGCACCCTGGAAACTGATTCCGTTCGCAGGTTCGTGCAAAGTAAAAATTGTAGTCCCTTGTTCTTGCGCTTTCTAGCAAATCATAGTTCCGAAACCACTAGGGGTGCGCCACATATGAGCTATGTATTTGCGGCGTAGTTTTTCCGCCTTAGGTCAGAGTTACAATGACCTCTTTCAAGTATCAACTTGATTTTAGGTCGCCTATTTTCTCAGCATGTTATGGGGGACAAGCACACACACTCTATGTCATGATTAAAGGTACTTGTTTCGCATGTTTTTCCTAAGCTTGTTCACTACCGAAGATAATTCATTCATGCTACACGTCAAAATTCAATCTACATGCCGTAATAACTAAGAAGGGGTTCTACAAAAAGAGAAAAATTCAGTTTTGGAAAAAAAAAATACATAAAAGAGGTGAATTCAGCTGCTTCTACGACCGGACAAAAAGAGAACAATTCATTATTCTTACCTTATCCTCTTTCGGAAACCTCAATCATTGAAAAAAAACTAGCTTCACTCGCTAGCTCCGATTCAGTCCAAACAGAACCAAAAAATTGCAGCTCGGTGCAACTTCTAGATGTTCAATACATGTGTTACAATTTTCTCAATTTCAATTTGATGCTCACTCAAAATTCTAAAACAGCTACAAATCTACAAATTATCCTTCTTACTGGTTGGTTCTCCCACGTTACCAAAGGAATTTGAATTAACCGATGATAGAAAACAAATTTGAAACTAGTTTGAATAAAAGAAATCAATTACATCGCAAAACCAGTAGTGCTAAACCATCATTACCATTTGGATCACACTAGGTAACTTCTGTACAAAACATTATTGTATAATCTGACAACTAATACCGAGAAATTGTTTGGTTCTGTTTGGAATGAATCGGAGCTAGCGAGTGAAGCGAGCTGTTTTTTTTTGTTGTTGAAATTATTGAGGATTCCGAAAGGGGATAAGATAAAAATAATGAATTGTTCTTCTTTTGTACAGTCATAGAAGCAGCTGAATTCATATCGTTTGTATATGTATCAACACTGAATTGTCCTCTTTTTGTTTTTGAGAAAAATTTTAATAAGCGAGAAAAAAAGTCGCAGACCCTCAGAGGAGAACCAAAAAGGGCTATATACCTACCCTATGTATGCTAACAGCTATCTTCTGCGTTTAAAGAAAACGTTTAAACTGAACAATTGCAAGGCACACATTTTGTAAATCACGCCAATTTTTTCTGTATGAATTATCTACTTCACGAACGTATTGAATGTATTGATTTTTCGTAGATTTGTGTCTTTTACCAGAGCTCGGATTTGAATGGCGTACGGTTGACAGCGTAGACATGAAAGGTCAGAAGATGCCAGTCACTGACAGCCTTGGAAGGACTCCGCTTCACGCAGCTGCCTTCGCCGGCTTTTCACACTGTATCACACAAATGTTACATGTCAGTACTGTACTTCTTTAAATTTGTATTTTTTTTACTGGTGACAATCGGTTGTACTTTCTCACTAGGTTTTCTATAATAAATAATAATAATAATAATATAGAACATACTGATATTCAGATCGAAAAAGAAGATGATTGTCTATATGCCCCACTAATTGGTCACGCAGATCAGAATGGAGAGACTGCGTTGCACGTCGCCTGTTACCGAGGTATGGCGTAAAATTAATAATTACGTTGATTACCTTGACGGCTCGTACTTCAGCGTCAAGGTCGATTTGACAGCTGCGAGTCCCATGTTGCATTCCATTGTACACGATTCCTGGCGAGGCTTTGCCAGGGGATATATGGGTTACCGGTCTTTTGAGCACAACGGAATCGAATTGAATCAGCCCATCGCATAGGAGGTCTTCCTTTGGAAAAATCCGCACATGGCGGTCGACCTAGTAAAATAGCTGAAAAAAAACGCTATCTGGGAATTTGAAATAATTAAACATTCCGCGGCAACCAAATGACGAAATGTTGACAAAATATTTTGAATTTGCAAGTAAAATAAGCCCAAACAAGCACGGTTTAAATGCAATCAACGCACGGTTCTTTACTCCTTCTCTTTTTCTATTTTTTGTTGATACCGACCGCTAATCCGCTTTAACTGGTTTGCCTTCATCAGTTTGACATCCCCGGATGCTCGGATCACAGGTTCAATGCGATGATAAGCAGCCCATCCGGCGCGCTGACGGCGTAGGATTTCCGGAGCAAGCTCTTTCTGCATGTTGATTTCCCGTCCGAGGTAGACGAAGCAATCGGTGTCCGGGAGGGGGTTGCTGTTGAAGGAGGCAGGATGTAGATCTGCGTGCTTATTCCGCATCAGGACCATCTTCTGGATATTTATACGCAATCCATGAGGAGATGTTGAGGAGTCCAGTTCTCGCAGCAAGTTATCGGCTTCTTGGGATGAGTGCGCAATGAGAACCAAATCATCGGCAAATCGAAGAGACTGAGGAATGAGCCATTGATGCTGATTCCTTTGTCTTTCCAGTTCAACTGCGACGGAAATGGCGTATAGTGTGTGTGTGTATGTGTGTGTGTGTGTGTGTGTGTGTATGGAGTGTGTGTGTGTATGTGTGTGTGTATATATAGCTTGCTAACCTCACACATTTCTTTGTAAAGGAAGTAAATGCGCTGCTTATGTGCGAGAAGCGCGCCGAGCAAAATTTACCCCGCTCTTCATTTTTGTGCAGAATCCACGTAGATTGCGGGAACAATTTCACAAATTAAACATAATACTTATCTTAAACAAATGGTGATTGTTAATAAATACAATAGCCACTTTTCACTTGCAGGCCGTCTCGATTGTGTCCTGGTGCTACTAAAAGGCGGTGCTGGATTAAATCCTCTTGATAAAGAAGGGAGGACTCCTCTGCTATGCGCTAAAGCAGCAGGTCATAAAGCGGTGAGAATGCTGTTGGAGAATATGGGCGCGTAAATTAAATAATTACACATGTAAAAGGTAGTGAAAGTAAAACAAAATATTGCTCTAAGGCCTCATTTTTCTTCGAGAATCATTGTATGGTTTAAGTTTCAGATCTACTGGTTTATTTCATAATTAGCTTACCATTGTTTATTTTCAGATCGTCGAGCATCTTCAGAGTTTGGGTGCATTGATGCCAGAAGCATTGCTTGAAGTTGCTGCTACAGTTCTCCAGAAAGCATACAGAAGGCACGTACAGTTGAGGAAGAAACGCATCGAAGACATACGACTATAAGGAAATAAACGTAGAAGAACACAATTAGAACACTTTTATTTTCGGCAATCTGCGTTCTTTAAATTGCACTGCTCTAGGAAACACAACCTTATAGATTATAAGCTCTTTTCCTTTTTTATAATAATATGTATGTTTGTTTTCTCTGAAGCATTTACTTATCATTGTAGTTGGAGACAGCATACTAGATGAACCGGTATTCAATGCAAGGTTTATGGCCAGTGAATATCACATCAAGGATCTTGCATGGTTTACGAAGATGCACCATAATCATAATTATATGTAGTCAATCGATTAATGGTGACATGTCAGATGCCAGCACAACCTTATGAGCCAAACCATAAGGTTGTCTGGGACACAAAATAAGCAGATCATCTATTGCAGGAATGCCATCTAATTGTGAAGTATATTCCAGACCAAGATAACAATATTGACATACAAGTTTGCTATCATATGCATGACGCTAACGATAAGGAGAGCATCCTCCTTTTTCGGTATTTATAGTTTACCAGACGGCTATCACCGCCTGAGGCGACTTTCCAATACTGCACAGGCGATACTTCAAAGCCTGCTAAAAGTGAGGACAAATAAACTCTTCTCCTTTATATAATAAGATATATGAATTCATTCACTTTATTATTTGCACAATTGAAGCAATAAACAATTATGTACACATCAGTTGATTTCTTTAACGAGCTTATACATTCCTGCAAGCTTTACATTTTGTACAGGTAGTAAAAACACAAAGTATAAATAAGGGCCAAAACGGTGACCCCGTCCCTTTAAATTCAGAAAAGATTGCGTAATTACCAGTACTTCTTTGTTTCTTTGTTACACCTACTTTGTTACACCTCCCTTTCCCTTTTATTTCATTCATACAAAGTATACATAAGGGCCAAAACAGTGACCACGTTCTTTTAAATTCAGAAGTCTGCGTAATTACCAATGCTTCTTTGTTTCGCTTTATTACATCTCCCTTTCCCTTTTGTTTCTCTCATACCCACCCGCTGCTTCCCATAGTTAGCCTTCTCCACTTTCTCTTCTTATTTAGCGGTCACCGCTTTCTCCTCAATCTCTCTCTGTCTTTTGAGGTTTCCCACACTCTAACTAGTAGGTAATAATTGGAATAATGGTCAACAAGCACATGCTATTGTTTGCCAGTGGTTTGCATCGCTTTGTTTTCCATGACACATAAAGGGCATTATCAAGTTCTCTCAACATAGGTGTACCTAATTGCTTCGTTTCATGTAGGCTGTATAGTTAGGGAATTCTACTTTTGTTTCCCTTTTTGCACAGTGTTTATTTTATCAACCCTAATAAGCACATGCACATAAAAACGGAATAATTTCCGAAACCGCAGAAAAACCGTCGTTGGTTACATCAACACACGAGTAACAACTGTCATGCTGTAGAAAAGCAGATAGGTTGTAAGGAGTAAACAGCTGATTGTGATAAAAGCTGATATTGATAGAAATTAGCTGAACATATCCCTTACTGTGAAACAAGGCTTTTGCCCAGGCCTTGCTCCAACTGTATTGTGTATGGTGTAGTGGTGTGTATTGTGCAGAAGATAGAATATATGAGCACAATACTTATGTCCCGGTTAATACCAGCTATTGTTAGGAAACAAGGCACACTGATTTGTTAGTTTTCCCGCGGCGCGTCATGATAGAGAGAGAGCGCCACGACAACTGTCATGCTGTAGAGACGCAGAGAGGTTGCAAGGAGTAAACAGCTGATTGTGATAAAAGATGATATTGATAGAAATAAGCTGAACATATGAATACGAGCCAATATGTGACTATAAAATAATTGTGAAATATAAAGTTAATATAAGAATAATAATTACTATCACATATTGTCTCGTATGTCTTACATGGTGCCTTCACTGTGGTGATTTTTCACTCTAGTACCGTACTCTTACGGGTATATTTTTGGTTCTGCAAGTACCTTTACCTTGTGTGGCGAGCCAATTAGAAGACATATTTATGTCAGAGTGTACAATAATAATTCAGTGTGACGCAGTTCTTAAGAAAAAATATGACCTTTTGATATCACCAGCAAACAAAGGAACGATAGAAATGCAGCAGAACTATCGAAGAAAAATGGGTGAGAAAGCGAGAAACAATGACTATTGCCACCCTTACTCTTTTGAACCAAAAAATTACAACCAATAATTTTGTTTGGAAATTTTCCTAAAGCGAAATACTGGCCGGTTTTTGAAACGCATCGTGGACAACTGCATTCTTATGCATTTATGCTAAGTGGGGTCGAATTGGGCTCGGTTTTTTTATTCTAAGTAATGCTCAAGTGTCCGCGATGCGTTTCAAAAACCGGTCAGTATTTCGCTTTTTAAATCGTGTAATGTCGTCAGGCATTTTGACTCGTTTGAAAATTGTGTTCTATGACTTCATTATTTATTTATTTATTTTACAGAAGAATCTTTTTAGGAAACCTAACGAGAGCCGTCATAAACTCAGTTTCTGCCTGCCATTCGTTATACGATCCTTCTTTTTATCCTAACGCAGAAGTTCTCTTGAAGAACGGTTTATTTTCCTCTTCCTTGTTAGGGTTGTAACCCTCAGGCAAAGAAAGAAATGTATTGTATTTTGAAGGCTCTTGCACAAACATGTTTTCTTTCTTACCTAAATAGTTACCATTTTTACCGTTGTTGAATTTCTGTGTTCACTTCTGATTTTCGTTCATATATAAATGGGCAATGACCTAGTGACTTTATAAATGGCCCATTTTCGCCATTTTCGAGTTCATTACGTAACGTTTTATTTTTTATTCATTTTTACGAGCCTCAGCTTTTTTCGCTACAGTGGAATGTTGTGCTGCCGTAATTTTTTCACTATATGATTTTAATTCATTGAAGTTAGCAGAAAAGAAAGCTTTGCTTTGAATGGGACGATGCTGTATACTCTTTTTACTAATATTTCAATTTTATTCCCACAAAGCTGACGGACAGAGAGGTAAAAAGTACTATGTTGTAAAGTAACAGCCTTAAAACGATATGATACCTGGCAACTAATGTACTTATAGTGGAATATGTAATACTTTCAAGTATTCACACTACTACCAAAAACTAAACGAAGGGCACTCTCTTTATAGTTTTATTTTAGATGCGGTAATAATATTATTCGTTCTTCGTTCTTCGTAGACTTCGTTCTCCTCGTAATAGAGGAAATATTACTCAAATTGTAATAAAATTTGGAGAGTTTTTCGTTATTTTTATTTTTTTGTAACCTCGGTAGTCTTACTCTTGTAGCTCCTTCTTTCAACATCGATAGAGCACTGTTTGTTGAACAGTTTCGCTCGCTTATTTCATTTATACCAAATCATCACACAACTGCAGGGTATGTTGTTGGTTCCATTATAATTAATACAAATATAACTAGCCGGAAAATGGTAAGGCTTATATATAAAATATAGACAGATCGCTCACCACATAAAAACATCACAGTTATTACGTTAGTACAGACTTTAAAGTATACGTTCATCATCTTCTCTCATTTATTTTCTCGATTCGCTCGGTGATAATTATTCGACTGTTCGTTTTTTTCAGGGCCGCTATCAATCCACGTGCTCCGGCAAGGAAACGGCTGCCTTTAATTTTTGTTCCTTCACCGTCATTCAAAAAGCAAAAAGAAGAACAAGAACAAGAACAACCACAACAACCACAGCAACAACGACACAACACACCCCCTCATCATGGTCCTCTAAGGCGACCTCAGACATCTCATTCGCTTCTTCCCCATCGATCTGTTCGTCCAATAACCATTCCACCGACGCAACGTGCACCTGGGTTACGACACTCTATGCCTCATCAAAGACCTCTCTTGTCGAAAAATGCAATTCATGGAAAACGAACGCACCCAATTCAAATTGTGAACAAAGGGAAGATGTTCCACGAGGAACATCTTCCAAAGAAAACGAATCCTACAGGCAGCTTTGAAAAGAAATTCCCGAAAACAATTCATAATGTGGATGTGTCTCCACTGTTTGAAGACCAACTCATTCAGCCTCCAACGAAACACAAAGTATGGACGACAATTAAATCTGATAATTCACAAGTAGCAAAAATCGGCAAAGATTCTGCGGATCTTGCTGTCATAGGATTTGAGGATAGATCCGGAAAAGTGGTTTTATTATTAGGGAAGGAAGACGCAAAAGGATTTAATAAGCAATTTATGAGACCTTTATCAAATGTGATGAAGGGAGATGAAGAAATACGTAGTAAACTCCATAACACTTCAAATATGGTGTCAGTACCGAAAACGAAAACATTGCCAACGAGTACTGACAGTCTTATGGTCCGTCCTGCATCAGTTGGCACCTCATCACCGTCTGGGTCTCTGATTAGTGAACATCAAGAACAAAATCATAACCGTCAATCACGGCCAGTGGAAACAAAACCTAGGAAATCTCATCAATCTCACAACCAGCAGAATTTACTTCTGGGGCACAACGTGCCGAGGGTCAGAGTGGATTTGTCGCATCATAAGGTGAAAGATAAACCTAATGCCGGAGAGAATGCGTCGTGGATTGAAAGCCGTCCAACTCCCACAACGTCGATGGTCTCATCAGTTCTACCGGACATTTCGAAACCTTCAAACCCAGATACGCAGTTACGAAAAATCGATTCGATGACGTCAATGTATTCGTCTAACATTAACGTGTCAATGACAGCAGAATCGATCAAAAAAGTAGTACCGACCACACCTGCGGGAATCACGCACACAGAGAGGACATTAATGCGAATAACAAATACACAACCTTCAATTTCTCGTATTCGAATTGAATCTCACAGAACTGAGACAACAGCTATTGAAAAGATTCCCACACCACGGCCAAGGAACTCGATGCGGTTCAGATCCAAATCTGCTGAGAAAGGTCAGAGAACAACAACACTATCAACTTTACTACCGAACTCGACAACATCGATAGATTCCAAACCGAAGACGACGACAGCGACTCCACTGTTTGAAGTAACATACAGACCATCTACTCCAATGGTCAACCTTCCGTCTGGTCGACGTAAGATACTGAGTTCTGTGCCAGAAAGTCTCCATCCCCAAGGTGGAAAATCGTTCTTCAACCCGCCAAGAGAACAGGAATTTACGGCCTTTACGATGCCGCAATTGCAACAGGTTAAGTTCTAATAAAATTTATTTTGTAGTCGGAAAAAAGAGAGAGTTCGAGATAAATCCACGACGGAGCGGAGAATGAACAAAGAACTAAACCTATAGAAGGGTAAATACAAAATAAATGAACTAAGAGGAGCAAGCTGACTTATTGCCCATATTATAAGGATAAGACGAACTTATTTCCAGGATCTCACCCGATATAATAATGATAAAAGGATTCTCTCAAACGGAGCCAGCATTCACGCAGTGATGAAACCATCAGTGGTAAGTAATTACAAAAGAAAATTTAAGAATTACTGGAAATTAGAGACCTTTTTCATACAAAAAATACTTTCCAACTATGTATGTCTTCTCTTTTTTTTCCAGGTGATACCGCAAGTTGGCCCACAGACAAGTCAAATTGGGCGATTTAAAAGTATGATATCTTATTATTGTTTTATCAAGTGATACACACTAATATCAGCTGCAAATAAGGGTGACGCACAAAACAACCTTTGATTAGTTAAAGGTGAAAGGTCTACATCAAAGTGGCACCTATTGATTTGACAGTTTTCCGGATAAGCTCACGTGCAGTGGTTAGAACGATCATCCAATGATTATTTCGTTATTTATGAGCTGAACTTTTTACAGTAAGAGTATCTGTTCTGCCTGGGATTCAACCACTGGATAGTGAAATTCCATTTGGTGCAGGTAAGCGATAATAATTTTTTTTGCAAATTAAAAAATATATTTACCTTTCTTTTCTATATTTTTTCTCAAGTGTTCTCTCGCTAGATTCGTAAACTAAAACAAAAATCCATTCGTTTCTTTTTCAGAAGTGTTGCCGTTCCACTGAAGTGAAGAAAGCCATATATTTATTTCTAAGCATCTCAATGAAGTAAAATGGAACTCAACATCATTTGCCATAAAGTAAAGCGAAATACAGGCCGGTATTTGAAACGCATCGAGTACACCATCATTCTTATGCAGCTTATGCAAATAAACATAAATTAGCATAAAAATCGAGCTAAAATCTAGTAACCTATGGTTAGCATAAATACTTGAGGATTCAGTTGCCTTGCGTTTCAAAAACCGACCGGTATTTAGAACAACAACAAGCAATTCGATAATGTAGTACATGTGTTGATCATAGATTCACACACGAGAGAGCGTAACACTCTTTATATCGAATAACGTTCGAGGTAAATGTGCAAAAATCATATTTACGAACCTATCGCTCAACGGCATTTAAATGGTCAGGCCCATTTCAAGGAACCCCTATTTTTGATGACTAAATCTTATTCTCCGTCTCAAATATAGTAGGATGCAATTTTTCCAATTTACATACGCAATCTTCACGCAGTTACCAGACCAGCAATTTACAACTGCCAATCAGCGCGGATGGGCGTGTCAACTGCGACGGATTGTTGTTTGGTATGACTTGTTATGGTAAATTGATAAATACCGCGTGAATATTGCGCCTGAAAATAAAAAAAATTGACCCTACTATATTTGAGACGTAGAATAAGATGGAGTCATCAAAAATAGGAATAGGGGTCACCTGAAATGGGCCTGACCCATTAACTAAATAATTGCGGACATAACCACACTACTGCCAAAACACGCGATCAAGCCGGTTAAGATTATGTAAATACATATAGCACACCAAACTGCTAATAACTTCTCCGCAACACATTACTTACACAACACCATTCATAAAAAATATTTTGAAATTTCGAAATTTTCAACGCCAGAATAGCGTTCAGTTTTCTTCCAGGAGTGCGGAACTAAAACACTAATCAGCTAAGCTTCGATTAACTGCACATCATATTAGAACATAACAAAATGGTCTGGTAGCACGTAACACTAATCAGCTAAGCTTCGATTAACTGCACATCATATTTCATATTAGAACATAACAAAATGGTCTGGTAGCACGTTTAGGGCGCATTCGAGATGCACATTTTCCTACTTTTTCCGAAAAAGGAAAAGAAAACTTTTGGTTCGAGATGGACCACCAGAAAAGAATGCAATTGTCAAGCATACATATGCATGATCGATCGATTTTAGTTTCCATTTCGGTACATTTGCATATTCGATAATTATTTCGCATGTATTATTTTTTTTCTCCGTGTCCATTCTCGAACCACTTTTTTTCTTTTCTTTTCCGGAAAATGTCCATCTCGAATGCGCGCTTAAAGGGTCAGGCCCATTTAAAGTGGCCACTATTTTTGATGATTCCATCTGATTCTCCATGTCAAATATAGTAGGATACGATGTTTTCCTAATTTTCAAGCGCAAAATTCACGCAGTATTCAGCAATTTACCATGGCCAGTCATACCCAACTAGATATCGCAGTTGTCACGCCCCTTCGCGCTAATTGGGCAATATGCTCTATTGGGCGTGGCAATTTCGTTATTGGCCAATCGGCGCGAATGGGCGTGACAAGTGGATTGATTGTTGTGTATGACTGGCCACGGTAAATTGCTGAAAACTGCATGAATATTGCGACTCAAAATTGGAAAAAAAAATTCAGCCTACTATATTTGAAACGAAGAATCCGATGGAGTCATCAAAAATAGGGGTCATTTGAAATGGGCCTGACCCTTTAATAAACAAAACAAACCAAAATCCTATTCATAGTTCCAGAAGTCAGAAGTAATAAATCGAGAAAAAGCATTATACATAATTCCAATAATAATAAAGTGGTAGAGCATTATATCTTTCCAAACAATCTTCTCTAATAAATGAATATTCACTTAAATTGTGATATCTTCCATTGAGTTCATATGAAAACAGGCGATATCGATTACTGGAAAATTGTCTGAACAGCGCCACAATGTCTTTTGGTGGCTTATGGACTTCCATTAGTATCTAAAATTGTTGTTTCACTTTTTACTTTAAACAATAAATTGAATAAATTGAATTAAGTACATGAGCAATAATATTTATACCAATGACAAAAGTAAAGATGTGTTGACATACAAAGCTGCTCAAAAGATATGTAAACATGCACTAACCTGGCACATTTTAATAGTTTCCATTAGCTGTGGCATAACGTTAAACTCACCGCCTAAATGAATTTATGATGAACAAGCATGCAAACAAAAATCATAAGAGAAAACAGTACCATAAAAAGTGGGACGGGTTTGCACTGGTTTGAATTAAATATGCAAAAAAAAATATAAAATACAACACCCTTACCCTCAATATCGATTTTCAGTACTTCGATGGCATCATCTCCATTTTCTTTCATTATGCTTGCCATCACCCGCTCATTATTAGTCCTGTTTTCTTTGTCCGAAATAAAAATCTTCGTGAACTTTGCGTTGATATTTGGGAACTCGCTAATTGATAGTTCACTTGGATCGTTCTGGAAATAATCTGTATTTCAACAGCGATTGTTTTCGCTGGAATCTATGGGTCTACGACTACATCGGGAAACTTCACAACAGAAAAAAATAAACGTGTACAAGGGAAATATGTAAAGAGGAACGTGTTCTTCCATGCCACCTCCGCCCAGATCGGGACCATTTGCTTTAAAGTAACATCGTATTTTCTCACCCTATCGAAAGCGTTGAGCTTGCATCGTTGGTTTGTTATCGATTGAATCTCATGCTCGAAAGAAGTCTCGGAATTAACCCCGAGTGAATAAATTGCACAATTATTTGGTAGTGCGTGTGGGCGGCACATCCATTTCCCTCCATCGCCGACCCTCCCAACCCGGATAAGAGAGGGACAGAAGACCTGAAGAGGCCTGAAGTGATGAAAAGCCAAACGCAGTAGATTTCCGATTGAGATTTCCGAGTTAATTATTATTGTTTGCTTAAAACGAGAAAAACAAACTGAAACTAGCAGCTATCGTTTTGTTCGAAATCAGAAATGAAGTGCGTTATCGTATTCAAGACTAAATAAACATCACGACCGCAGTAAACATGTTATTATAGATTGAGATTTCCGAGCTTCTTAATACTAATACTGACATAATTTATAGATGGTTGTCAAGGGGTAAATAATAGGTTCGTGTTGATACAGTGCAGCGCATAAATATACGGGCACACAAAAAACGTGTTTCTACTGGTTTGGAGGAAATCTAATGCAACCACTAAATCAAGCATCGCCAAAAACCGAAACAAAATGATTTTCAGCATAAAAAATAAAAAAAATAATATAATTATATTAATTTTAATGACGCCAAATTAAAAGTCAAAAAATGAAATCCAGAGTTCGCATTTTCATGGCGAGAATTTCTGTAAAAAAGTATAATTTTAGGCGTACTCCGAAGGAAGTTACGGCGTCTTGAAGTGCGCTCGAATGAGCTGATTTGATCCCTAGCGTACCCATTAAAGGATCGCAGTCACTCCAAAATCATCATTTTGCTTCGAGTTTACTTGAATTTTGTAAAGAATAAAGAAAAATACTTTACCAAAACCGAATAATTTGAATTCCAACTCAGGGGTGAACAAGTAGAAAAGTAGTTCCACTTAAAGCGAAATGGTAGTCTGTCTCCAAAAAAATTCGTCGAAAATTGCAAAAGAGGGCGGAGGAAATATCAGTGCGTTCGTCACAGCAATAACCACGCCCATTCTTTACTTGGAAATTCTATATTTCGTCATTTGGATGCTGCGGAGTACCTTATAATTTGAAAAGGCGCATTGCTCGACTCCGCCCACATCGTTACTAGTATAAGAGCCGGCTTTTCGCGCAAGGCGAATTTCCCCATACAAAATAGCAAAAAATGGTTGTTTGAGAACATTTTTATTCAATATGCACTTATTTGTTTGTGTTTTTATGTTTATTTTCGTTCATAACCTTTTTCAAACTATTTTTGGTGAAAAAACCCCAAACCGGGTGGTATTTCGCTTTAACTACCGCGGGATTATGAAACGTGTAGTGATATGCCTGCAGACCCTTGTAGTATATGTAAAGATATAATATGGAGATTTTTGCCGAAATAATTTGCATACTCCCGATCGGGAAGCAGCTGCATGTACACGTTTCGTGATCCTGCGGTAGTTAAGTAGAACTACTTTTCTACTTGTTCACTCCCTGAGTTGGAATTCAAATTATTCGGTTTTGGTAAAGTATTTGTCTCTATTCTTTACTAAATACAAGTAAACTCGAAGAAAAACTACGATTCTGTAGTGACTGCGATCCTTTAAACTAAGTTTCGCACTTGCCTAACTTCAAAACGCCGTACCGTCCTTCGGAGTACGCCTAAAATTATAATTTTTTTACAGGAATAATCGTCACGAAAAAATCTACAAGATGATGTGGGTGGTTTTTGAGGAATATTGATTTCAGTTTTTTACTTACAATGTGAGGCAATTAAAATTAATATAATTTAAAGAAAAAAAATACTATTTATGCTGAAAATCATCCTGTTTTGGTTTGAGGGCATTCTTGATTTTAGTGGTCCTTGTAGAAACACATTTTTTCGCCCTGCTTCAATACTTATGACGCGGCGTTTTTTGGGGTTTCGTACCATAATTTTCCTGAAACTTCTGATTTTTTTACTGAAATTGTTTGTCAGTAGGTTTTTGGCCATCCTCGATTTGGTAGGATGGTTGATTTTCTCAAAAAGTGCTTTTTAGTGCTAGATTTGGTGGTGCCCGGATACTTATGACGCGCACTGTATTTTTTAAAGCGAAATGTTAGCCTCTTTGGAAAATTTGCATATGATAAGCAAATCCTATGTATCCTATGCTAATTTTGTACGATTGCCGTGGACGATCGTACAAAATTAGCATAGGATACATAGGATTTGCTTATCATATGCAAATTTTCCAAAGGGGCTAGCATTTCGCTTTAAAGAGTATTGAATGATCGCTACCTCTGGCACAAGTGCGTTGTATAACAGCTGATATTGAACCTCTTCGTGAACTTTATCCGTGATTTCTCGTAATAATTTACTCCTTTGCGGTCCTTGCTCATAATAAATCTTATACATTTCGTGGTAAGTTTCACTTGCTGAAATAATGAACTTTACGTATGCGTATGCTTTAAAACTTTAAAGGATCGCAATCACTTCAAGTTCGTCTTATTTCTTCAATTATCCTTAAATATAAACGATATCTAGAAAAATACATATCCAGTGCCAATTTACTGAAAATTTAAACCAGGGAAAGAAATCAATGCCGCTGGATTTGATGCATTACAGTAAGACAAGCGAATAGTGGTTAGCAGACCCCTTGCCTCAATGAGATGGGTTTTCTATGCACTATCACCTTTGGCAACCGGCCAAGTCATGTTTCGAATTAGAAACCTCCTCCTCCACCAAATCCCAACCGAAGGGATTTCTTTCCCTGGGTTAAATTTCCAGTAAATTGGAACTGGAAAGGGACTTTTCTATGGCTATGTATCTTTTTATTTCTAAGGATAATTGAAGTAAAATGACGAATTTGAAGCGACTGCGTCCCTTTCAAAGTGCGAGGGTGGGTGTTAATCCCTTTTTGTCGTGCATATTTTGAATAGCCAATTGTTTGGTCATCGGCGAATAAAAATATGCATGCTTCAGGCTAAGAATGTGGTATCTTATTATATAAAGTTGGGAGCTTTGTTTGTTTGATTGATTGTATGTTTGGATGATGTGCGTTACGCTCAGGAAGTAGTATTGGTTCAGTAGTTCACTTTCCCGTGCACTGAGACATCTCACTTCCCGAGCGTCCCTCTCACAAAAGGTGAAAAAATGCTGCATATACGGAATGCGTGTGGTGTATCAGCCGTGCGAGGTGGCGCGCAGGCACGACACCAGGGTTCACACTCAAAGAACGCCCAAATTACAATCCTTGACAACTTTTTAGGAAATACTTTTTTTAATCACTTCGTAGCCTAATGTTTCCTTTACTAATTTTGCAAAGTTTATATTTTGCAACAAAGTAATGAGTAATTCTATTCACTATTTCCCATGAAACGAGCGTCCAGTCTTGAGCGAAGTTTCGGTCGGACATTCAACAGAAATTTCGTATGTAGGTTTTGCTTTAGTATGGCTAATACACGGCATCAACTGTAACGTTCTACGACATTCTTTAGTTTAATACAGTTAAGGAAAACATTTTTTATTGGGATTTTTTTCTGCTTCAAAAAGTAAAATAGAGGTCTGGAAACTACACTGTCTTCAACCAACAATGACAGTTTAGGGGGAATACGTTCACCAGTTATATAAATGGGCACACTAAAACTATGTTCGATCCCCATGTTTAACATTCGTATAGGTTTCAAAAAGTAAAATAGAGGTCTGGAAACTACACTGTCTTCAACCGGTTTCTCCTAACTTAAATAGCCCACTGAAACATTACGGGGTATCAGCCACGCGCTTATGCCGTTTTTTTAGAATATTGATTTTTTTTGTCGTTATAGAGTTCAACAAGTTGCAAACAATTTATGAGGAATATAGTCAACCGTCCTATAAAGGGCATACTAAAACTAAGTTCTATCAACATGTTTGATATTGGTACATGTTTCAAAAGCAAAAACAAGTTACTGACCCTTTAAAAACAAAAGATTGCTTCTAACTTATATAGCCTAGCAAAACATTACGGTGTATCAGCCACGCGTTAATGTCTTTTTTAGTTTTTGGAATTTTCGTTCTTATTGAGTCCAGTAAGTTGCAGACAATTTAGCAGGAATATAGTCAACAGTCATATAATGGGCATACTAAAACAAAGTTCTATCCCGAGACTGGATATTGGTGTAGGTTTTAAAACGAAAAATAAGAGACTGCAAACTCATTTTAGAATAATGGTTGCTCCTAACTTATATAGTCCAGTGAAACATTGCGACATATCAGCTATCAGCCACACACTTATTCCTTTTTTTTAGGATTTGGAATTTCGATGTTCTAGAGTGCAGCAAGTTGCAAACAATTTAGGAGGAACATAGTCAACAGAAAGTGAGTTCGGGTTTCAAAAAGAAAAATAAGAGTCTCGAGACTCCTTCCCCAGAATTGGTTGCTCATAACTTATATAGCCCAGCGAAACCTTGCGGCATATCAACCACGCGCTTATGCCGCTGCCAGGATTTAGGACTTGGATTTTTTCGACGTTGTAGAAACCAACGATTTACAGGCAAATTAGGAGTGATATAGTCAACGTCCTAAAATGGGCGTACCAAAACTAAGTTCTATCCCCAGGAAACTATTCTTGCGAGAAAGGGTTGCTCCTACTTATAGATATAGCCCAGTGAAACATCGCGACTATCAGCGAAACTTGGAAGACGCCTCAGGCGGCGGTAGCCGACTGGTATATATATATCTTCTTTGCGAATAACTTCCCCAATTTCCCATATTATGCGAAACGGGTTCGCAGTCATGCGCACAGCGGGCTTCACTTTCGAAAGTGAGTACATATTGATTTTCCCTTAAAATAATTAATTAACCCACCAGTACTATTGCATCCTATAAGCGGTATATGTTTATCTTGAATAAATGTTAGAATGAGTAAACCTAACACAGCAATTGATAGGAATATCGTGAACCCACTGATGTGCATCTAAAACATTGATTCCAATACAGTGCTATATAAATTCTTGGTAAATGGATGAAACGTAAACTTCAAAACAAGCAAAATACCAGTGAAGGAACCACACAATTTCGTAGTACACAACACAGGAAAGTGAAAACCCCGATATGTGCCCGATTATTGCAAAAAACCCCGATATGTTCCAGATCAGTTCCCGATATGTGCCCGATCACCAATAATCCGGCACATTTCGGGAACAAGGCCTGAAATGTGCCCGATTATTGAAAAACCCCGATATATGCCCGATCATGTCCCGAAATGTGCCAGATCAAACTGTCCACGTGTTTGGGACCGCAACGCAACAAGCACGTGCTAGCTCGCGATTTGAATTTCGAAAATTTTCCCAAGTCCGCGAACACTGTTATGTTTTGTTTGTTTCGATACATTAATACATTATGCAGCTTTGAACGTTCTATTATTGTTTCCGCTAACATGTTTGTTGCATTGCCGTCTAGTTAGGAAAGTGTGCCGTGAACTTCAAAAAAATACATATCTTCTTCAATATGTTAACTTCCACTCTATATTCTGTATTACTATTTGTATCGCGTATCTGTGTACTCTCTAATCGCTGCCGGTTTCCAGGCTTCATTGTTACCCGGAAGTATGGGAATCGAGCCAGTGGAATTTATGCCGGATTGGGAAGTCTACCACATTCAAGCTTCCTTTCTTGATGGAGGTATGTGTTCATATCATTTACTTGCGAGGTTTGACTATAGATGGTAGCGTATGTGTAGCGTTTCAGGGATTGCTACTGGAGTAGTGGTTTGTACCTTATCATATTATTTGCTACTATTTCAGGGCACAGTTAACTCGAAATGATCTCCCACACAATTTGGATATGATATCAGGACGATTGAATCATTAGAAGCAGCCGCGCGTGAAAGAAACCACTTTGGAAGCATAATGGATAGTGGTCGTTTTCCCTGTTTTAATAGCTCTCGTGTTAGTGTTCTTTATTTATGACTGCCTTCATTTGTTTCTTATTGTAGCGTTAATATAGAATTTTGAAATCGAAGCTTTCCTGGTCCATACATTGTACACCTCTGTTTAATTATTCTAGTGCTGATTATTCCCGCTTTTTAATGATTAATGCATTGAACACGTACGCTTGGAACCCTAAATTTCCTACTTTCGCGAACCTTATTCTTACAATTAAAGAAACTGTGCACTGGCTTAAACAGGACTTTGTTTGTAAATCTCCAATTTAGTTGATTACAGCCCTAAATTGTTTTGTTGGTTTTCCCTCCGCTTATTTCTTATTTGCTTTAATCAATGCTGTACCACATTGTTCGTTTTCCAGTTCTATAAATGTTTTTTTGTACACAAACGTGTTTAAGGTGGTTTCCTTTTACTTGCTTTTTCGTACCGTAGTTGCAACTTTATTTGGAGTGGGAGGAGCCTAAACGTTCATTGTATTCTTTTAATTGCTGTCAGTACCGTAATTGCAACAATATTGGTAGCGAATGTGGCATAAAAAACCCCGATATGTGCCCGATCAGTTCCCGATATATGCCGGGCTATTCTTGAAAAACCCCGATATGTGCCCGACCCGTGCCCGATTATTTGAGGGACTTGATCGGGCACATATCGGGGTTATTTTTGCGATAATCGGGCACATATCGGGGTTTTTCATTTCCCATGTAGCACTGAAAAGCTATTGTAAGTTGCTATTTCCGAATTAAAAAATTTCATTCCCCACGCATGTGTTGTTAAAATGAGAGAAAATAAAATACAATAAATATCGCAATATATAATACAATAGACTGCATGATTCAAAATAAGTTTATTGCAAAACAGGATTGAATGTGTGGAAATAACATCCGGTCAAATAGGAATAAGCACACTGGATTCTTTTTTTTTAATTATTAACCAATGCGCAATAGAAAATAGAAACAACAATATTTTTCATTTGCAAGATTATGAGGTTGCTATGAAGTATGTAGCATGTGGAACTATAAAATTCACCAGTAATGTTTCGATGGTAAAAAAAAACAATGTGCATGTCGTTTTTCTCCGTGCATTTACCAGTTTATCGCTGTGTCCACCACGGTTGGCATCCCAGTTTGCTCCCTAACCGGACAATATCTTATTATATAAAGGAGAAGAGTTTGTCACGGGTTTGTTTTTATGTGCACAACGAAATCCCTTCATAAAGAAAATTCTTCGATCGAAAGAACATACAAAATCTTTGTCGCTGGCGAGCTTCGAACCCACAGCAGCACACAACCTCTCGATTCACAGTCCAACGCTCTACCGGTTGAGCTATGCTAGCTTATCATAGGGGTAGCAATATGCTCTACATAAGCACCGTCAATGGCAAATTTGCATGGTAGTATTAGTCGAGTGGAGATCCAAACTGATTATTATACGTTTCCACAATCAGAGACGTGTGAATGTGAATGTAAGTGGCACGGAAGAGAAAGAGACGAGAGTTAACTTTTTACATTGTAGCGATTCTTTTTTTTAAATAGGGAAACAATCGGCCGAAGGCCGATTCCTCCAGTCGGAGAAGAGCCCGTAGGGCTCTTCGAACGGCTGGTGCTGGTATAAGAACCATTAACGATTTGCAATTATGATTAAAATGCAGTAAAAGACATGTTGTGGTGGTTCTTAGGTTAGAGTATATCGTTCCACAAATTTATGGCAAAGATGCTATCAAGAAAATGTTTTAAAGGAGGAGGCTCACGAGTTCTAAGTGTTCGATTCCTTTCCTTTTATCGAAAGAACATGGTAAATAATCACCAATAAAATGCAGCGCAACGCGCGGAAATACACTTTAAAGGGACAGGCCCATCAAAGTAAACCTATATTTACGATACGTCCATAGTGACTATCAAGCATTTTTATTACAATATATACAAACTAAATTTCACATTTATTTGCCATTGAAAACTTTTTTCCGATGCGCTCTGCTCAAATGTATACCGTAGAGCCGCAAATATCCTTGTCGTCAATGCAAATTTATCGTGAAATTATAATGCGATTAAAATTTGCATATATAGCTTTGAAATCTGCAGTTTTATGGTATACATTTGAGCAGAGCGCATTGGAAAAAAGTTGTCTAGGGCGAATAATGGTGAAATTTAGTTTGTATATATTGTAATAAAAATGCTTGATAGTCATTATGAACGTATCGTAAATGTAGGTTTATTTTGATGGGCCTGTCCCTTTAAAGTAAATATTAAATTTTATCTAAAAAATCATTAAAAAAAAAAATTTCAGGCACAGCCAAAAACAGCCTCCGTGCAGATGGCCGGGCTAAACTTGGTGACCCTGCTAATATGTTGTGAAAAATAGTGCGCTCGAACGGCCTGTGTACTATGTAGTGCAAAAGAAAGGCACGCCTGTTTTACTGTTATGCACACTGCGTGCATGTTTGCCTTTTACTGGTGGTTTTAAAAGTATACGGTCGTTTTTCTAAATTAAATTTTTTTCTTAAATTAAATAGTTTCTTTAAAGCGTATTTCCGTGCTTGGATATGCATGTTATTGGTGGTTATTTATCATGTTTTTTTTTCGAAAAAAGGAAAGGAATCGAACACTTAAAGCGAATATGTAGGCACTCAAAATGAGCAAAAAAAGCGAAACTAGCGTTTCCATACCAGACGTTAATTTAAATAGGCGACTTAATATGTAAATACGAAATTGGAATGCGCTGCATCTTGAATCTTGCTATTTGCCGATTTAAACTGAAATTTATTCAATCAGACCCAAATTTATGCAAGGGGCCCGAATTAGCGTTTACTATGGAAAAGGCGAGCTTTGTAATTGATTTTCTTTTAAGTGGGTAATTGTAGACAACTTTTGTTATTGTTTCCTTAATGGGCAACACGCATTCTATTAATACAGCTTAACTTCAAAAAGGGCCTACATATTCCCTTTAAAACTCTCACGAGCCTCCTCCTTTAAAGGAAGGCAGGCACTTCAAATTCAACTTTTTTATTCGATTTTTATTAGATGCAAGAAGATTTATAAAACAATATGCGGCCAGTAAAAATCCACATAAAAGCGAACACAGGGAGAGAAATCAATGAAAAATCAATGGGTTTTGGTAAATGACCGTCGCCGGTGCATATATGCAATTGCCAGGGGTACTTGGAGAGTGAACAGCCTGCAGTGCTACACCTGTCGCGTGGTTTATCACTGCAGGGTATTTATTATGAAACTCTACGTGGGCAATTATAAACTACGGTATACTAGTAAAACTCATACACTGGGATTTCTCTCCCTGAGTTCGTTTTGCCGTACTTTGGTGCTGAAACGTAGTTTTCTTCACATATTTGAATATTTAATGAAAAGCGAATGAAAAATACGAATTTGTAGTGACTGCGATCCTTTAAACACAGATGTCGGTTTACCTAAACATGATTTAAGTAATAATATAATGGCAAAGCACTATACCTAGACAAACAATCCTCCCTAATGAAAGAATATTCACTAAGTGAGTGGATTTTCCCATTGATTTCATATGAAAACAACCGATATCGGTTTTTGGCGAATAAACGAAGAAGCGGAAGTACATCCTTTGGAGGCTTGTGAAGTTCTATTAAAATCTAAACAGATAATAGTAGTAGTTTTTTTATTTAACAATAATCTACAATGTACACACAGATAGGTTCATTAGCAACCTTGTCCTGTCTAGTCATCTTCATTCAATCAATCCAACGACTACTTTTGGGTATGCGGTTATTGAACATTTAAAGGGACGCGGTCACCGTTTTGGCCCTTATGTATACTCTGTATTTTTATTATCTGCATAATTTATAAAGCATAGTGTCGGGAAAATGTTTTGCAATAAATGCGGCAACAGCGAATAAAATGATGACGAAAAATTGTGTCCTTGAGGGGGTTTCCAAGTATGGAAAAAACCGAGCGTTTTCCTTCCAAGTATCAATTGCAAAATAGTGTGCCAATCTACCGTAATTTTGCGTAATTTTGACACATCCGCACTATAGAAAAGCCGCCATCAAAGCTATTTTTTGTTGAACAAATGGTCCCGTGGCGATTGGAAATCGGTCGTAAAAACTGCCTGTAGCTATTCTCGCGTAGTGCCAAGATACGGTAAATTTTTCGATACTTGGAAGGAAAATCGGCCATACTTGGAAACCCCATGAAGCAATGCGCACCGTAACCCTAATAATTGTCCAATATATGGCCGTGCATAGTGACTCGACGAACGTTATTCCACAATTAATCGGTCGCATACCTCGCAGGCATTATAACATTTGGTTTTTTATGGTTAAATGTGTCGCTTGGACCGGGCGCAACTTTTTTAATCAATGAATTTCTCACCGAAAACAGCGTTTTTCGTCGGATTTTTTCCAACACTATGTTTTTCATACAGTGCAGTTAATAAAAACACAAAGTATACATAAGGGGTTTTCTGAGGTCCACCTCAGAAAACCAAAAGTTATTATGTTATTGGATTCGCCGCGTCTTCATCTACCAGAATAACTAAAACACTTTTGGCAGAACGTTATTTCCAACGAAATATTCAGCAAAAAATGGCCGTCTCTGAGTACCCCAGAATACGGTAGTCTGGTACCTTTTTTACGTTTTGGCTGTGAAGAAATTTTTTTGAAAAAAAAATACAAATGACGAAGACGGGATTAAATAAATATGGTTGTTTTAGCTTGGCAAATAAAATAAAAAGCATGGTTAAAAAAGGCGACAAACGCACAGTCATAATCCCGCCTTTTTTAGTCCCAAACAACGGTCGCAAGAGCGCGGTTTATCATGCACCCCACCCCTATCAACGCCTATCGTAATAATGGTGCTCGAGAACTCGAGGGCCAAGGTCGAGGAGAAGAATGGGGTTTCCATTATGACAAAACAACTGTTCGTTCCCTTCCAAGCATAGAAAAATTTACCGTGTTTTCCCTGAATTGAATATTTGACATGATAAATTAATACATGGGTCTCGCGAAGTCGTAAAATACCGTAAATTTGTCCGGATACTTGGTCCCATCACATTTCGTTGGAAACGATTTTCTGACAAATTTGTTTTAGTTATTCTGGTAGATTAAGACACGGCGAATCTAATAAAAATAATAACTTTTTGGTTTTCTGAAGTGGACCTCACCCTTTAAAAGGACAGGCCCACGAGAAAGAAGGTTTCCTCAATTTATTTGAACAGGATGTCCGGAATTATAGAAATATTAATGTGAAAACCGCAATTCTTTACATTTAACTCGCAGAGTTATTCCCCGGCAAACTGTTCGGTCAGATACCGTAGTCAGAATCAATATTTGCGCTTTTGGTGCATTACAGTATTAGCAAATTAGCAACGCCTTGTTATAATAGTAGGAATGATCTCTACTTGTTGAACCATTATTATGTAGAGAAAGAATGCAATTGGACGAAAACTTATAAACCGTAAAAAAGTATTTTGACGTTTCTGGGTACTGGCCGAGCAGTTTGCCGGGGAAACTGTTAGGGAAAGGACCTTGAAACGTATATCTAAACACTACTTATTTCCTGTTCCTAATTAGTCTATGTTGAGTCATTTACCACTTTCGTATATGAATTATTAGCATACGAACTAATGAATATAACGTGCTAGGATTTGTACATAGCAGGTTCAGTGTGGGAGTCAATTGGGGAATTGACTACCGCACTTCGACAGTATCTTCAATAAAGACTTATAGTCTTTCGCCGTGTTCTCTACACACACCACACTCTACACAGGCAGCAGCTACAACAATTTGGCGTTCAGGATCCCGGACGACTTTCGAAACTCGTGAGGAACAGCACTGATTTTCGAAAATATCCTTGAGCTAGCGATTTATCGCGCTCGGATTTGCGCATTTTCGAAAATTAGTAGTTTGGTTTTCTAAGATTTTCGAATACAGCATGGCTCCCGGAGCTGACAAGGACTTGCTGGAGGAACAAAAGAAGATGTTCGCAGAGCACCAGAAGAAAATGGAGAAGCTCCTGGAGGAGGCCAGCAAACGCGAGGAACGGCTGCTTAAGCTGTTGGAAGGACGAGAGGTGGTTGGATCTTCGAGACTGGAAGCTACGATGGCGCCGCTGCTTGGGGACAGGGTGCCGACATTCGCGTACGATGTGGACGAGGGAGCTACCTTCACAACGTGGTTCCAGCGGTTCGAGGACGTCGTGTGGCGGAAGGAGGAGGTCTGTCGGAGGCAGCACAGGCCAGGATGCTCGTGTGGAAGCTCAACGACAACGCCTACGTTTGATTGAGTAACGTCGTCGCGCCGAGAAGGATCAAAGATCTACCGATCAAGGAACTCGCCAAGGAGCTGGAGAAATTGTTCGGGGAGAAAACAACGATCTTCCGACGCAGGTACAACGCGTTGCGGACGACAAGACAATCAGGTGAATCATATAGAGAGTATGCTGCTAGTGTAAATAGAATGTGTGAAGCCGCTCTGTTTAAGGATATGGCTGAGACCGATTTTAAGACTCTTTTGTTTGTCGCTGGTTTGCAGTTACATGAGGATTCCGAGTTGAGGAAGCGCCTTCTGAAGAAGATGGAGGTGAAAGATGGCTGTAAACTGGAGGATCTACGGGACGAGTGTGACGCGATGCAGACGCTGAACAAGGATGCCGCCAGGATCGGACGGAACGAACAAAATGGAGAGGTCAACAAGGTCATCAACCCGCGTTGGACGAGGGACCGGAACCACCGCAACCCTAGCAAGGAAGCGACACCGGAGAAGACAAAGGACCATGTTACAATTGTGGAGAAATTGGACATTGGGCGAGATACTGCAAAAGAAAAGTAGGTTCTAATAGGGGTTCAGGTCAACAGCCGAGACAAGGAGGTTTTCGAGGGTACCGAGGAGGACCCGCCTACACGAAGAAGATCGAGGAGGATATGAGTATCGTCATAGCCGCGACACGGAAGATGGTTGAAGTCGACATTGGAGCGCAGCGAGTCCAGATGCAACTGGATACTGGAGCAGATGTCACACTTATTGACAACGCGACGTGGAGATCTCTGGGAGCACCGAAGCTGGAAAGTGTGGACACGAAGCTGAAAGCTGCCAATGGGACGCCGATCGCCGTGCTGCAGCGACGTCTAACGACGGATTTCGCTTGTAACGACTTCAGAGGTCACGGAAGCTGCTACGTGACTGAGGATATCAAGCTACTGGGAATCAACTGGATCGACCAGCTACCCCCGTTCAAGGACGCATTTGAGACAATGTGTTGCGCAGTGAAGACTACCGAATTAACGGAAGGACTTCTGCAAGCGTATCCGGACGTGTTCAAGAAGGAGCTGGGTCGATGTACAAAGATGAAGGCCAGTTTTGTACTGAAGAAGGATGCTCAGCCGATCTTCGCCTCAAGGAGGAAGATACCATTGGTTATGGAGGAAATCAACCGACTTGTCCGGCAAGGTGTGATATCACCAGTGGAGTATTCAAGATGGGCCGCGCCAATTGTCGCCGTGAGGAAGAAATCGGGAGCCGTGAGGGTCTGCTCGGATTTCTCAACAGGACTCAACGACGCATTGGAACTACACCGCCACCCACTACCGACAGCTGAAGAAATCTTCGCTCAACTTAATGGAGGTATGTATTTTACGCAGATCGACTTTGCTGATGCTTATTTGCAAATCGAAGTTGAAGACTCATCCAAGGAACTGGTCACAATTACGACGCAGAAGGGATTGTTCCGGTACAATCGCCTACCCTTTGGAGTCAAGTCTGCACCCGGCATATTTCAACAAGTAATGGAATCAATGATCGCAGGACTAGAAGGATGTGCTGCCTATTTGGACGATGTGATCGTGACCGGCGGTTCACTCGAGGAGCACAATAGGAATGTTCGCAATCTATTTGAGAGGATCAACGAATATGGATTTCGTGTACGGCTGGAGAAGTGTAGTTTTGCTCAGCGTCAGATCCGTTTCCTGGGACATATTATCGACAAAGACGGCCGTCGACCGGACCCAGAGAAGATTGCCGCGATCAAGGATATGCCGGAACCCAAGAACCTGCAGCAGGTGGAATCGTTTCTTGGGTTAGTTTCTTATTATTTGTCTTTCGTACCAGACATGCGTTCCTTTCGTGCACCATTGGACGCCCTGAAGAAGAAGGACACCGAGTTCATCTGGACCAAGGATTGTAAAGAAGCCTTCAAGAAACTCAAAGAAGTGCTACAACCGGATCTTCTCGTGACGCACTACGATCCGAAGATGGAGATCGTCGTGGCTGCAGATGCGAGCGACTACGGGATTGGAGCTGTCATCTCGCACCGATACCCGAATGGAATGGAGAAAGCCATTTGGCATTCAAGTCGCGCCCTCACCCCTGCAGAGAAGAACTACGGACAGATCGAGAAGGAGGCTCTCGCTTTAGTATACGCGGTGAGAAAGTTTCATCGGTATATCTATGGGCGAACCTTCACGTTGCTGACCGATCACAAACCTTTGCTTGCTATATTTGGAAGTAGGAAAGGAATTTCGGTACATACAACGAATCGGTTGCAAAGATGGTCACTTGTGCTACTGGCGTACGGCTTCCGTATCCAGTACCGATCAACCACCAGCTTTGGACAAGCCGATGCATTATCAAGACTGATTTCTACCCAGCACGTGCCAGAAGAAGACGTCGTTATTGGAAGAATTGACGATGATGTCAACGCCGTGTACCTGGATGCTATCAGGTCTTTGCCAGTTATGAAGAAGGACATTCGCACTGCAATGGAAAAGGACGAAATATTACCGAATATCGTGGAAGCTGTAAAGACAGGAAGATGGCCTGCAGGAAGACCAGGATCTGCCCTGCACAACTTCTACAGCAGACGATTGGAGCTCTCGATATTCGAAGTATGTCTTTTTATGGGCCGTCGGATCGTTGTGCCGCACTCGTTGCATGGAAGAGTGTTGCGGATGCTACACGATGGACACCCGGGAGCGACGCGAATGAAGATGTTGGCTCGGAGCAACGTCTACTGGCAAGGATTGGACAAGGACATCGAGATGTTGGTCAAGAAATGCGACTCTTGCCAATCTGCTGCGAAGATGCCCTTGAAGAATGAGCTGATGCCATGGCCCCAATGTGTTCGTGCTATGGAAAGGATTCACATCGACTTCGCTGGACCGATGGAAGGAAAGATGTTCCTCGTCGTTGTGGATGCCTTCTCCAAGTGGCCGGAGGTTCGTGAGATGACAACTACGACCGCCACTGCTACGATAAAAGAGGTTGGGAAATTTTTTGCACAATTTGGTTTTCCAGAAACAATTGTGTCAGATAATGGTAGCCAGTTCACATCAAAGGAGTTTGAGGATTATTGCCGGAGAAATGGGATTAAACATGTGAAGTCTCCACCCTTCCACCCACAGTCAAATGGACAAGCGGAACGCTTTGTGGACACCTTCAAGAGATCTCTTCAGAAATTGAGAGGGGAGGGAACGACAGCTGAGATGCTTCAGAAGTTCCTGTTCACCTACCGTTCAACTCCGTGCTCATCCTCACCTGGAAAACGATCGCCTGCTGAGAACTTCATTGGCAGAACGTTGAGGACTCCACTTACATTACTTTCGCAATGGAGCGAAAAAGTGACCCATCTTCCCGAGGATAGCATAAAGAAGATGGAGGAACAGTTTAACCGTCATCATGGTGTTCGTAAGAGGGACTTTGCTCCTTATGATTTAGTATATGCCCGCGACTACAAGAATCCTGCAAAGCCGACGTGGATAGCCGCGAGGATTCAAAAGACAGCGGACGGACGAATCTGGAAACGACACATGAACCAGCTGAGGGAACGACAAAACGATGACGCGCTGCCAGCCCTGTACGACGACTTTGGTCTACAGGAAGCGAATGCGAATCGACCCGAGACGCAAGAGGTATCGTCATCTACTAGGGACGTTAGTGGCGACGTTTCGACAGGATGGGACGATTCAGACAGCGACGCTGGGACAACGGACGGAGGACGCCCAACGAGGATGTGTGGACCACCGAAGAGACTCGTCATGGATCCGTCTAATAAGAAATACACTTTTGTTTAGTAGGGGAGGTGTTAGGGAAATGACGTTGAAACATATATCTAAACACTAGTTATTTCCTGTTCCTAATTAGTCTATGTTGAGTCATTTACCACTTTCGCATATGAACTATTAGCATACGAACTAATGAATATAACGTGCTAGGATTTGTACATAGCAGGTTCAGTGTGGGAGTCAATTGGGGAATTGACTACCGCACTTTGACAGTATCTTCAATAAAGACTTATAGTCTTTCGCCGTGTTCTCTACACACACCACACTCTACACAGGCAGCAGCTACAACGGAAACTCTGCGAGTTCTAGTTCTAGGTGTAGGGAAACGCGGTTTTCACAATAATATTTCTGAAATTCCGGACATTCTGTGCAAGTAAATTGAAGAAAAAAAAATTCACATGGCGCTTTAAGCCTCTGCAGCCGATACTGTAGAACCATACCTGACACATGTTTACAGAATTCAAAAGTAGGGGCATCACGTTGAACTCGGCACCTGGAAATTGGGGAAGCAATCATTTTAGTTGAACCAAACTAGTGCGTAAATACCGATACAATTTAATAGTCCTCACCTTCAATATCGATTTTCAATACTTCGATAACGTCATCGTCATTTTCTCGCATAATACTTGCCATCGTCTTCTCATTCGTTTTTTCATTAGTCTTATCGGAAATGAGACTTTTCACAAATC
This sequence comes from Pelodera strongyloides, assembly GCA_036852015.1. Taxonomy (NCBI): domain Eukaryota; kingdom Metazoa; phylum Nematoda; class Chromadorea; order Rhabditida; family Rhabditidae; genus Pelodera; species Pelodera strongyloides. The sequence continues at coordinate 77,942 of JAANDG010000374.1, read as the reverse complement.
TTGCGTTTATTCAGCGAAATCCTTGATCGATGCGTCACTTGCCTGTGCCTGCAAATAAATTTTCGTTTTTTTCCTAATAACTATAATTGTGTTATTTTCGATTTTCCCCTAATAGATATAATTGCATAATTAGGCAAACCAATAATGTGTAACAATAAGAAGAATATTGAATATGAGTTTCTCTTGAGCCCGACCGAACGCAGTCACGACATTTTCGCTATTTTTATTTGATTTCATTAAATATAGGAAGTTATGACGAAAAATTCGGCACCAATTCGAAGAAGCCTTTGGCTTACTGCTTAAAGGGTGAGGTCCACCTCAGAAAATAAAAAAGTTATTAGTTTTATTAGATTTCCCGTGTCTGTATCTACCAGAATAACTAAAACAAATTTGGCAGAAAATTATTTCCAACGAAATATGGAACAAAAAATAGCCCTCCAGTACCATTATTACGATATGCGTCGATGGGTGTGGTGCGTGATAAACCGCGCTCTCGCTACCGTTGTTTGGGGACAATGAAAGGGCGGGATTACGGCTGTGCGTTTGTTGCTTTTTTAAAACCATGCGTTTTATTTTTTTGCCAAGCTAAACAAAGCACAATTAATCCCGTCTTCGTCATTTGTATTCCGTTGTAGTTATTTTAGAACATATTTTTTGTTTGTAATTTTTTTCGAAAAATTTTCAAAAAAAATTTTCTTCTCAACCAACATGTAAAAAGGATACCAGGCTACCGTAATCCGAGGTACTCAAGCTGGACCATTTTTTGCTCATATTTCGTTGGAAATAATTTTCTGTCAAATTTGTTTTAGTTATTCTGGTAGATAGACACGGGTAATCTAATAAAAATAATAACTTTTTTGTTTTCTGAGGTGGACCTCACCCTTTAAGACATTTAAAACATCCAAAGACATCCGATGACTCTCGGACATCCAGAAACATCTGAAAACATCCCGGACATCTGTAAACATCCCGTACATCCAAAATACTGTGTCATCCAGTAGTAATTCAAAATAGAAGTCATTTTTGGACATGAACTACATTAATAAGACACGTTTTTACGGAGAACATTTGGTGACAAGGTAGGCGTAGGCTAGTGATAGTTTTTCCTGATCGGAAGCTTTCAATTTTCTGCGATATGTCAGATAACGCGCATCGAGCACCTTCGACAGTCACTCCAAAAGGTTAACTTGAGGTAATGGTGCACTTTCTCAGCGATAGTTTACTAATTAAATGACAGTGTAATAACATCTGCCCTGGGCAACAATGGTTGAACTGTTGAACACGTACCAGTACTTAACGAAAAGCAGACAATAATCCGAACAACCGCTTCACGAACCAAACAAATAAAAATAAAAAGAATGATCATCATCCAAGCATTGGAACATGGTCTGATGTCACGGATGTTTTTTGGATGTGCCGGGTGTCTTGGATGTCTAGGGATGTTTTGGATGTCACGGATGTTTGTGGATGTCAGAGATGTTTTTGGATGTTTTAGATGTCTTAAGCAGTAAGCCGATTTAGAAAAACAAACTCGGGGAGAGAATTCACTGAGAATGGGAGATACTGGACTACAGTAGAAACAAAATTACCCGGGCAGAGGCTCATGATAGTATTATTAATACCCTGCAGTGTTACACAATTGTGATATGCTGTCACCGCAGGGTATCCACTCTCGGCGCAATCTGGGCAATTCCTTTCTTTCACAATCTATTGTTATCCAGTAACTCCCATTCTTACAACTCCCATTCTGTGAATTATCTCTCTGAGTTCGTTTTTCTATAATTTTATATTGGTACCATATTTTTCTTCACATCTTCCTATATTTAATGAAAACCAAATAAAAATGACGAATTTATCATGCAGTCACTCCAAATTCGTCATTTTACTTCGAATATAATTGAATATAGGAAAGAGTTGAGAAAAATACTCTACCAAAGCCATTTATTTGAAACCAGCCGGATGAAGAGACTGGAGGTATCCGACCCTATTAAAAAATCTGCCTCCTTTCCTCTCTGCTTCACACGTTATAATCTTATTATATAAAGGAGAAGAGTTTGTGGCCGGGTGAGTTACGTTTCGTTTCGTACGTTTCGTAATCCAGCGGTTTTCGTAATCCATACGTTTCGTAATCCAGCGGTAGTCTAGTAACTCCACTTGTCTAGTAGTTCACTCCCTGGGTTAGATTTCAAATAATTTGGTTTTGGTAAAGTATTTTTCCTAATTCTTTCCTTCATTCAAAAGTAAAATGACGGATTTGAGGTGACTGCCTTCCTTTCTTTAAAGGGTCAGCCCATTTCAAATGACCCCTATTTTTGATGACTCCATCTGATTCTCCATGTCAAATATAGGGGTCATTTGAAATGGGATGACCCTTTAAAGGAGGAGGCTCACCAGGAGTAAGTGTTCGATTCCTTTCCTTTTATCGAAAGAACATGGTAAATAATCACCAAAAACTTGCATAACAAAGCACAAAGAAAATTATTAATAAAAAAAACAATCGTGGAATCGAAATAAACTACCGTAGTTACCGGCGATTTTTGGGGTCCCTGGCGGATACTAAAACACAGCCAAAAAATAGCCTCCCTTTAAATACCCGGGCTAACCCGGACTAATATGTTGCCTAAAATAATGCGCTCGACCCGCCTGCGTACTTTTTATTGCAAAAGAAAGTCAGGCGTCTTTTACTGTTATGCACATGCGTACATGTTTGTTTTTTACTGATGGTTTTAAACTCATACGGCAGCTAATTTTATTTAACATTCTTTCTTTAAATTAAGGGGTCAGGCCCATTTCACGTAACCACTATCTTTGCTGACTCCATCTGATTCTCCGTCTCAAATATAGTTGGAAGCAATTTTTTTTCCAATTTTTTTTCCCAATTTTCAGGCGCAATATTCACGCAGTATTCAGCAATTTATCATAGCCAGCCATACCCAACAGTCTATCGCAGTTGTCACGCCCATTCGCGCTGATTGGCCAATATGCTATATTGGGCGTGGCAATTGCGTTATTTTCCAATCACCGCGAATGGGCGTGACAACTGCGATAGATTATTGGGTATGACTGGCTATGGTAAATTGCTGAATACTGCGTGAATTCTGCGCCTGCAAATTGAAAAAAAATTGCATCCTACTGTACTTGACATAGAGAATCAGATTTAGACATGAAAACTAGTAGTTACCTGAAATGGGCCTGAAGTGTATTTTTGTGCTTTGCTATGCATGTTATTGGTGTTTATTTACCCTTTTTTTCGATAAAAGGAAAGGAATCGAACACTTACTCCTGGTGAGCCTCCTCCTTAGGGACACAGTCACTACAAAATCATCATTTTCCTTCGAGTTTACTTGTTTACTTGTATTTAGTAAATAATAGATAAAAATACTTTACCAACACCGAATAATTTGACTCCTAACTCATGGAGTGAACAAGTGGAAAAGTAGTTCTACTAAACTACCGCGGGATCGTAGCCCTCATGGCTCCTAGGCAACAATCTGGTCTATTGTAAAAAAACTTGGCGTGGAGCAGATTCGAACTCGCGTCACTTGCATGGCCAGCAAGCATTCACCGGTTGAGCTACACACACACTTTTTCACTCAACCATTACTGATTGTCCCTACACTGGGTTACACACAGAGGGGCGGGTTGCCTCATGCGGCGCATCTACCCGACTTACTGGGAATAGGAAACGTGTTCGGACAGCTGCTTCCCGATCGGCAGTATGCAAATTATTCCGGAAAATATCTGCATATGATATTTTTTGCATATAATGCAAGGGTCTGCAGGCATCCCAACACGTTTCGTAATCCCCCGGTAGTTTAGCAGAACTACTTTTCTACTTGTTCACTCCCTGAGTTAGGAGTCAAATTGTTCGGTTTTGGGAAAGTATTTTCCTCTACTCTTTACTAAATACAAGTAAACTCGAAGTAAAACTATCATTTTGTAGTGACTGCGACCCTTTAAATGCAGTCTCTCCTCAAATATAACCCAGCAACGAAAAATCAATTCTTGCTAATTTCCAACTTGGAACATTAGTTAAACCCAATCACCTTGTCAAATGCGTAAAGCTTGCATCGTTTGTTTGTTATTGATTGAATTTCATGCTCGAAAGATGTTTCGGAATTGACTCCGAGGGAATAAATAGCACAATTATTTGGCAGTGCGTGTGGGCGGCACATCCATTTCCCTCCGTCGCCGACTCTGCCAACTAGAATCAAAGAGGGACAGAAGACCTGGAAAACTATTATTTTCATTTCTAGTCCACCTCCACACACTATGTGCGCAAACACAACTAGCAAGAACAACACGCAGGGGCAAATGCAGCAGCAGAAGCCGCCGCAGTAAGTGGTAATATCCATATATATCTATATATCTTATATATATATATAGATATATATATATCATAATCTATATATATATATCTAGATATATATCTATATATATATATATATACAGTTTGCAAGAAATTGTATTTGCGCGTAATAAATTATAATCTTGTTATATAAAGGAGAAGAGTTTACTTTTTCTTTTGTTTGTATGCACGCAACGAAATCCTTTCATAAAGAAAATTTTCTATTCGCAATCGAATGGGAACATACAAAATCTTTCCTGCTGGCGGTATTCGAACCCACAGCAGCACTCAATCTCTCGATTCACAGTCCAACGCTCTACCTGCTGAGCTATGCTAGCTTATGACGAGGATAATCCTCTGCCCTACATACAGCACCTTCAATAGCAAATTTGCATGGTGGCATTAGTCGAGTGGTGATCCAAACTGATTATTATACGTTTCCACAATCAGAGACGTGTTGGAGGAGAAAGAGACGAACTTTTTAAATCATAGAATCCTTTTTTTAAATAGGGAAACAATCGGCCGAAGGCCGATTCCTCCAGTCGGAGAAGAGCCCGTACCGTAGGGCTCTTCGAACGGCTGGTAATTAATAGAAGAAGCAGCAGTAGAAAAAGCATCAAAGTACAGAGTATTATATCTTAACAGTAAGTCAGTCTCGGACAATGATTTACGAGCTCCCACCTCTGGTACTATAGCATTGTATAGCAGCTGAAACTGCACATCTTCTGCAACGTTATTTATGGCTTTAAATTCTTCAGCCCGTCGTATTCCTTGTTCTGTGTAAACTCGCAACATCTCGCCGTAAGACTCTGAAATAGGGAAGTTTGTGGAATAGGATTGTTCTTTGGCATTGCGTTTTTTCGACTTGCTCGAGCGAGTCGAAAAATCGCCTTGCGAGTGACTAGTTGATAAAAGCTTAATGTTGCTGGATTTATAAAAAAACATGCAGAATTGATAGCTATTGGCTGGTCTGATTTAATTAAATGCACATTTTCGAAATTAAAACTATTCAGATGCTATTTTAACAATAATTTCAAGGCCCACCTTCCACCGCACACCGACGAATTTCCGTTAATTTGAACAAAAAACATATTGAAACAACCAAAGTGACAAAAATGGCAAGCAATTTGGCATTCATGTTTCTAAAAAAGTTCAGCAAACACATACTCAAATTATGGAAAGGCGTTGTCAGAGATAAAGTTTTTATAAAACATCTGATAATGTGTCTAATTTTAAACCACAATGGAAAGAGGTTTCATAAACAACTTCTTCCAGGTGGAAAGGCCTCCGTGATAGTTAGAGGTCTTCTGTGCAAAAATAATCGCTTTCACAAAACAACATGATGCATAATGTTAGGTATAGGTCTGCCAAAATTTTTGAACCGGGCGGAGGCAAATAAAGCAATTCCATACAGCAAATAAATAAATAAAGTTTCTTGTTTTATGTGATAAGATAGCACAATTTTTATTGCGGCGTGTAAACGAATGCGATATGTGAAGAGAAGAGACTGTACGAACGAATGCAAAAGAGAGTAGCTTTTTATGATGCGTCATTATACAGTGCGTTTCGTATGTTTAAAGGGATGGGTTCACTACAAAACCACCTTGTTTTTATGCTTTCGTTTGATTGTACAAAGGAAAACTTAAACAAAGAGCATAAACAATATTTTTCGAATTATTCCCTAGGGAAGATATTAGGTAAAAAAAGATGAGTATTGATCGATCTTCCGATAAAGTTGTACTGCAAGATAAACCAGGGAAGCTAAGAGATATGGCAGAAACACACTGTTTTGAGCAAAATAAACTGTAGTTTTCATCGTTTATTTTACTTAAAACAATGAAAAACAGTGTGTTTCAGCCATATCTCTTAGCTTCCCTAGTTTATCTTGTTTACTCATGTTATCGGGAGATCGACCAATACTCACCCTTTTTACCTAATATCTTCCCTAGGGAGTAATTCAAGAAACTTTTTTTATGCTCTTTGTTTAATTTTACCTTTGTACAATCAAACTAAAGCATAAAAACAAGGTGATTTTGTAGTAAGCCCATCCCTTTAATTATAACTGAAAATCAATTATGAAAATCAAATAAAAATGACAAATTTGCGTTCCTTTAAGCGCCTGTACAGAAAATCAATTTTTTGTTGGAAAGAAACACTATCCATGCATGTAGTAAATTATAATGTAATAACAAATTAGGGGGGTGCTGAAAGCTTATGCTTAAAGCGAAATATCGACCGGTTTTTGAAACGCAGCGTGGACTACTGAATTCTTATGAATTTATGCTAAGTTGATCGAATTTAGCTCGATTTTTTATTCTAATTTATGCTCATATGCATAAGCTGCATAATAATGCTGGTGTACTCGATGTGTTTCAAAAACCGGCCGGTATTTCGCTTTAAAGGGTCAGACTCACGAGAAAAACACAATTTTGCTAGTTTGCCATAATATTCCGTTTCTCCATACGAGTTTCTCCATACGAGTTTACACATGGGAACGTCATTTCTAGATACAGCAATTATAATCGGCAAATATTTTGTCCGGACACTCCATATTAGCCCGTATTCTCGGGCTGCATGGAACTTCAAAAATGGGAACATGTTCCGGGAAAATATCCGCGCGGAAATGGTTCCGCTCCGGATGGGCGCCAGAATACGAATCGAATGGAACATGTTCCATGTAGTTTAAAACGTTGACATTACCGTTAAGTTTCTTTCATATTTTGACTTTATATTATAATATTTTATTGTTTTTAACACATCTGTTCTTTGTTTAAAGAGTTATAGCAAGTTTCTAACATTTATGTGCTTAATGTTTCACTAACGAACTGTAAATTTAACGAAAATTATTCTTTAAAAATAAAAAAGGTGAAAGAAAAAACAAAGAAAAAATTTACAAAGAAATAAAATAAAAATAAAGCAACGGAAAATTTCCGTCGTGATTTCCCACCCAATAACCTCGGGGAAATTTTTGTATAGGCGCGTTCGAATTGGGAAAAGTTTGAAGAATTCCGGAAAAGTTTGGTTCAAGATGGACATCGGAAACGTAAATTTTACTTACTGGAAAAGTTCATGCACCGTAATGGAACAGCGATGTTTTTCCGCTATATAGCCCCAACCGTCGGTGTCAACTTCGAACGGGCGATCCATTCTTGGATCCGGCAGTGTTAAAATTAATATCCCACAACGATTCCAATACGGTAGATTTTGATTTTTCTGCATGTTTTTCCGCCCAACTTGAACCAACTTTTTCCGGAATTCTTCAACTTTTTCCCATCTTAAATACGCCTTATGGAAAAAATTCCGTCTTGCCGAACAGAAATTTGCAGACTACAAACTACACGCTCCGTTTTTCCGAGAATACCATTCTTTTCGCGGAACGGAATATGTTCGGCGACGGAAAATTTCCGTGCGCCCGAGAATACTGGCTATTATCGAGGTTTTGTATATTAAGGCGGAAGCTGTATGTCAGCATTTGGTTATATGCAAATTGAACTGTTTCGTTAGCATTATAACCGAGAATCCTAAATTTGCATGCAATCTGATTAACTTGTCATACACGCTAATGTACGATAATATGGAGTGTCGGGACATTATAATTGCAGTGTACAATAGCTATATCTGCACAATGTTACCATGTGTAAACTCGTATGTAGAACTGGAATATTATGGCAAACTAGCAAAATTGTGTTTTTTTTTTCGTGAGCCTGACCCTTTAAGACGTTATGTATATGTCTCTTTTATATATTCCAGACGGCTTTCTAGCAAATGAAGCGACTTTCTAGCAAATTTATTTTATTTTATGCATATGTGAAACTTGTATTCAAAAGTAGTTACACAAAAATTAGGGCAAGCATCATATCATATGCTAAAATTCTAGCTTCGTTGTTCTTTTTGTTGCTCTAGATCTGCATATCCTTTGTAGTTTTTCGTAGTACTATGAGCGCCGCCAACTCGCACGGCTGATACGGAACACGCATTCCATATATGCAGCCTTTTTCGGGCTTTTGTGAGAGGGGGGCTCGGGATGTGAGATGGCTCAGTGCATGGGAACACGAACTACTGAACCAATCCTACTTCGTGAGCGTAACGCACATCATCCAAACGTACAATCAAACAAACGTACAAACGAACAAAGCTCCCAACTTTCTATAATAAGATGATATTACAAATTTGTAGAGCGTAATATTTTTTCACAATCTTTTATGAGTGCAGGTCTTAGACTTTAGGGCGTGGTTATGATAGTGAGAATCTTGCCTGATAATAGCAGGAGACAAAAGGGAAGCTACATTTTAAAATCAGTTTAATAATAAGTCGATAATAAACACGATAACAAGTGTCTGCCTATCTGCTTCGTATTTATATAGTAAATAATATTGACCCAACCCTATAGCTATAGATTTTTTACCTGATTGACCGTCCTTTTTTCGATGAAACATCACAGTAACACGAAACGTATCAATTGTTTATAAAAAGAATGACAAGCGTGTGTATACGAATAATTTACATATATTTGGGCGTTTTTGTATCTGTGAGTGACAATAACAAAAAAAACGTAAGTATGCTGCCCTAACATTACTTATTTTTTGGGGACTAAAAGCGAGGAATATACGCCAACGCCTACTCTATACGTATACATATATATCTACTGTCGATAAATGCTATCAAACAAAGGCTAAAAACGCGAAAATTACAACTACAAACCGCACTGCCATTCCAGGCTATGTTAACCTAAACCTTATCCCAATAGAAGTATAGAGGTAAGGCGCTATAGCGATTCAAGCAATCTTCCCTAATGAAAGAGTATTCACTAAGATGATGCCACATTCCATTGATTTCATAAGAAAACAAACGATATTTGTTTTTAGCAAACAATTTGAAGAGTGGAATTGCCTCCTTTGGCGAATAATGCACCTCGATTAAGATCTGAAATTAAGCGTATGTTTTGTTGCTATATATGAGATCGTCATGTTGTTGGCAACATTATCATCATCGGACACGCACAGGATGTAGAAAGTGGAACAAACTCTTGGTCAGCTAACCTCCTATTCGGGATAGCCATCCCAAAAGTCGTTTTAGCGCGGAAGAAAAACATGAATTAACATGAGAACTTTGAATTGTTTACCAACTTCGTGATTTGATGAACATTTCTCAAAATAATGAAACGATGAAAACTATCCATAGAAAACGGGTTGACAGGGCCGACAGGGGCAACTTATTATAGCAAAAACAGGCGGCAAGAAGAATACGCCATAACAAATGTATGTATACTTCTACTTTCTTTTATCAACGGCAATTAAAGGGAATATGTAGGCCCTTTTTGAAGTTAAGCTGTATTATAGAATGCGTGTTCCCCATTAAGGAAACAATAACAAAAGTTGTCTACAATTACCCACTTGAAAGAAAATGAATTACAAAGTTCGCCTTTTCCATAGTAAACGCGTTAATCAGACCCGTGGCGTAAATTTGGGTCTGATGGAGCAAATTTCAAATTATATCGGCAAATAGCAAGATGCAAGATGCAGGGCATGCAAATTCGTATTTACATATTCAGTCGCCTATTTAAATTAACGTTTGGTATGGAAACCCTAGTTTCTCGTTGTATTGCTTCATTTTGAGTGCCTACATATTCCCTTTAAAGGACTCTGCCCCATTAACTTGTGTTCTCCGGTTATTATTTTTATTGCTTTATATAATAAGATACTACTACCAGCTCGGTTACCTGACACATGTCGACGGATTTCAGCAGAAGCGGCATTACCGGCAGCTCAGCACCTGAACGATACAATAAGATAATGTATTTACATACTCTGGGCCTCAACAGCACAACGCACCGTGCACAGAACCGCCTGCCCCTTTTTTGGTGCACCGCGCGGATGGGTGCGCGGTGTGGCAGCACTAATAACAAGCTTGAGCAAACTCGAGAAGCAGCAACAGCGCAGCCCGCCAAAAGGAAGGGACGAAGGCGACTGCTCTGGTCTTCAACCGCCTCATCCAGGGGCGAACGCCCCTTCTTTTTGGCCCCCTGCGCGGCTGGCGTTGTTAGCCCTCTCAGGCAAAAATAAAAAGTATAGCACCGACATTTATATAGAAGGACAGACTTACTCATTTACCACAACATCCGCAAGACAAATGCACCGAACAGGAATCGAACCTGCGACTTTAATTATGCTCTCGAACCAGCGCCTTTAATTTGTGCTAATGATCTGATCACCTCTCCGTTATCATTCGCGAGCATCTGCCACCCTTGAGGGTATTTTGACCATCTGGTGTTCACTACATAAGAGAGCGGAAACGCTTAGTCTTTGTCTCAGTCGAAGTCTCAGTCAGTCGATCAGTCTTCAGTCACGCCAGTTTTCTTTTTTAATGTAGTACTGTACCTTGTTCCGGGTATCTTTGAGTTATGTTTGTCAACCTTTGACATATATGGTATTCATATTTCTCTCTACCGTAATCTAGGCATTATTATACTTTGCACTTATGTACTTCTTTATACTTCATAACATTTATACTAAACTTTAATCTTTATTTTAATAAACTCTTATAATACTCACTCGCAATTGTCTATCAAAGTGGACTTATGTCTTATGTCCCTAATTAATACTTTGTTTGATTGTGTTTGTTGTGTGGTATTTTAGTGCGTTTACTGTAGAATGTCCCGCTAGCAATAACTTAGAACCAGGGTAGACCGAACAGGTACAGCTCACATTTACATTTAACTTACATATTTAAGATTGTGTAACTAATTTAACTACTGTGAGTTTCATATAACTAATTGTTATTTAGCGTCGCAAGGCTGAAGGGGGTCCTGGCTCAAGCCACAGACCCATCCTATTGTATATCGATTTATTACCTATTCGTAATACTAACTTCTTCCAACTCTTGACCACTCGGCCATAACGCCCATGTGGAATATTCGAAAAGAAATATTGGGTGGTGACAACGGATTTAGACGAAATCGCGCGGCTGGGTGCGCGGATCTTCCGAAGCCCGTCAATTGTGCGTCAAACTTTTCCATTTCTCATTTGTCCATTTTTTCACAATGTTTTATCTACACACAGTGTATTTCGATGAACGTGATTAAACGCCATGAAGAAGAGATCCTTTAAATCTTCAAGTTTATTTCATCCAATCATGTACATTTGGCAGAAACTATTGTTTGCAAACAAAGCTCACCTTCGATATCGATTTTCAATACTTCGATGACGTCATCTTCATTTTCTCGCATAATACTTGCCATCGCGCGTTTATTCAACTCGGCGTCATCAACATCCGCAATTAAGGCCCTTATGAACTTCGCATTGATTTTCGAGAAATCTTGGATCGACCGCTGACTGGCCTGGTTCTGAAACTTTTTTAAACATTATAAGTCGTTAATACATAGTAAACAGAATTGTAAAAATAGAGTACAAAAGCATCGTCCTTCTCCCTCACCTGATCAAAAGCGTAAAGTTTACATCTTTTGTCAGTAATCGATTGAATTTCATGCTCGAAAGATGTTTCGGAATTGACTCCGAGGGAATAAATAGCACAATTATTTGGTAGTGCGTGAGGGCGACACATCCATTTACCTCCATCGCCGACTTTGCCAACTCGGATCAGAGAGGGACAGAAGACCTGTAAGGTAATATAAATGAGTTGAATGTTGGATATATTTCGGTTTACCCGCTCAACCCGGATTTTCGATTGCATGGCATCATTCGAAGCTGATTCGAATTGTGTCAAAATAAAATGTCCGAGAAGGGAAAATAAAAAAAATTTGTTGTGAAAATTTGAAGATTGTAATAGAGTATTTATGTTACACTTTCGCGCGAATTCGCCGCGAAAGTACCATCCAAGTTCACTTTTCCATTTACATTAGGTGTATGCAAAACACGCCGCATGTGTATGTACATTTCTTACTGTATGTAAAATTCCACTATTTTCCCACTATAGAAACTGCAATAACATTTATGATACTTTCGCATGCGAAAGTGAGCGAAAACTTAACATAAATACTCTATCAGTAAACAGCCGAATTTTGTGTTTACGTCATTCAAATCATCACTAGTTACTAATTTGCATATGCTCACAGAATATAGACGCCATGTTCTACAAGCAGAATATACAAGCGAGTTTCCCGCCCAATTGACATGGTGGCATCCTGGCAGGCCCCCCTATAGAGTAGTTAACTGCTGTTTCGGATGCACGAAACACCTCAAAAAATCATTCACGGCGGCTTTCACTTACCATATTGAATAGTGTATTTATCTCCAGTTTCGCAGGGCCGAAACAGGGCGAATCTGGCCCAAAAATCATTCAGCGCGGCTTTCACTTTCCATACATAAGCACAATTTGAAACTCGCTACAAAAATTGAAAATCAGGGACAAATTTGAATTTAATACAGATATTCGCATGCAAGTAGCTAATACGTGTACTAATTCAAATTTGTCCCTGATCTTCAATTTTTGTAGCGAGTTTCAAATTGTGCTTATGTATGGAAAGTGAAAGCCGCGCTGAATGATTTTTGGGCCAGATTCGCCCTGTTTCGGCCCCGAGAAACTGGAGTTAAATACTCTATAAGGCAATTAGGACGCGTTCGGGTTGCTCTTTCTACGATCTTTATTTCCAAGCTTTTTCCGACAATTCTCCGAGCTAGGACCGAGAAAAAATAAGGTAGAATTTTAGCTTTTTTTCACTAGAATTCTACTTGGAAAAAGGTCGCAGAATTGTCGAAAAAAGCTCGGGAATACTCTCTCGTCGAGGAGGGCGCAGACAACGATACACCTTTCACCGCCTCGCCGCACCGCGGCAAAAACCGCCGCCCATACAAAAACAATAGTAACGAATAATTAAACACAAAAATGTTTATTTTAAATGCATATAAAATATTATTTTTTTTTACTTTTTTAACAAATAAGATTATAAACTGCAAACTTAAAGCGAAATGCCAGCTCCTTTGGAAAATTTGCATATGATAAGCAAATCCTATGTATCCTATGCTAATTTTGCGCGATCGTCCACGGCTATCGCGCAAAATTAGCATAGGATACATAGGATTTGCTTATCATATGCAAATTTTCCAAAGGAGCTGGCATTTCGCTTTAAATTAACAAACTAAAAAAGGATAAACTTATGTAGATATTAGATACGTAGATAAACGCATACATGTATATATTATTGGGAATATAATACGTATGAAATACTATAATATAATATGCATATCAATACACGACATACTCATTATATGCCAAAAATAGAGATTTTGTCGTAAAATTCGCAGATTGCAGATTCAACTTACTTATCTTTCACAAAACTTAAGTAATGTAATTAAAGCAAGTACTAAGTAAAGAAAATAAGTATAAGACGATATAAATTACATAAATAAATGTATGAAGTAGAAGTCTAGTCAAGTGTTATATCGGATTACGATCTACTTACTATGTAAACAATGTTCTCTTACTTATCAATCTAACTACAAATCAAACACATTAAAAGTAAATATACAACAATTAAATAATACTAAGGAACAAAGGAACTCATAAATTTGGGGGAGAGGGGGAGCCGAATGCACGAATCACCAGTTTTCATAGAGTCTCGTCTAAAATCTAGCTAATTGGGGAATTCTACTGGGAAATGGAGAAGGTATTACCAGAATCTGCACGAATATGCAAACTTCGCGGTGCGCGGTCTTCCAAGTCCTCTTCGCACGACCGACCATCGTAGACATTACACAGTGCACTCCTGGAAATGGTTAAAAACAGTTATATTTATCATCCGAAAATAGGACGAATATAGCATACTATTCGTAGAGTATTTACGTCCCACGTTCGCCGCGAGCGAAATAGCGAAAGGACGCGAAAGTACCAACCATCTCGAAAAAAGTTTGATTGTTCTTCTTAAAGCGAAATACTGGCCGGTTTCTGAAACGCATCGAGTACACCAACATTTTTATGCGTCGTATGCAAATGAGCTTAATTTAGCATAAAACATAGACCCCAATTGGACCCCACTACGCATAAATACATGAAAATGCAGTTGTCCACGGTACATTTCAAAAACCGTCAGGTATTTGGCTTTAAGAAGAAGGTGGGATTGGCGGGATACAGTAAGACCGGAAGTGACCGACAGTGTCGCGTTTCGTGGAAGGATTATTTTAATTTAAAGGTGTATTGTATTGAGCGCCGTTTTAAATTTGTAGCAAAAAATCCGGAATCATTATGTCTAAAACTGTCTAAAAACATAACTGATGTCTAAAAACTAAAAAGGAAAACGAATGCATGTATAGATAGACGGAACCAGTTACAATATGAAGACAGAAATGTTTTATAAGCATACCTCCATAAGTAACGAGGCCATCTCAGCGCCTCCCTGCCTCCCGCACGACTCACGACCAGAACATGGTAGGAAGCACGCGTCCTGGAACATATAAGATTATATACTATATATACAATAACAGGAATAGAAGGAACAATTGATGTTCGTACGCAACGGGCAACGCATTTAGCTCGCGTCCCACCTCTTGCTCCAGCTCCGGGAAATAAAGAAAGGGGCGAAATGGGAAATTTTTGTGCAGCCTTTGCACTTACAATAGGTAGATACCGCGAGTGAAGAATATTTAAAAGCTGACAATAGAATTATTCCACTATTCATTGAAGTAACCAAGAAAGACTGAAACAATGAGGTAGCGTAGCCTAACACGTGAGAAAATCCGCTAGTACGATATAGAATACATACCAGTACATTGGATTGGAAAATTGGAGAGGCGCATAAAAGGTGGGTAGAATGGCATCCTGCATTGCACCTGCAGTGCAGCCTGCATGGCAATAGACGTAAAACGCGTGAGTCTTCGTCTTCCAGTCCTAAACATTTTGTTTAACCTTTTAAGAAACTACTCTAAGCCTAAACTGAGCTCGAGACGCGGCGAGTTTCTGATAAAGGAATTTCCGTGAACCGTAAAAGACCACTATCAAAGTCTCAAACTCCTTTTCATTTGTTCCCTTCGAATTCCGTTAATTGACAGCGTGCTAAATAATGGGGTTTCCGTTTCCGTGTATTCCAAAAATCGTGCCTTTTCTCCCCAGTACCAATCAGCACCTTGGAGGATGCCAAACTACCGTTACCTATCCTAAATATTTACGATAATAGTGCCATATCATAGGAAAAGTGCGATGCTAGCTACAAAACAAAGCGTCAAGCGAGGTGTCAATGCAAAAAGTAAATCAACAAAACAGACCGCGGCAATAACTTATACTGGTGACTGCCGGCTGTAAATAATCTCGAATAGTGGTGTAGTCCCAAGATGCGGCGGATTTTTCTACACTTGGACAGAAAACCAGCCAGAAAATCCCCAGAAGAATAACAAGGTTAAAAAAAGTTAAAGCTTACATGGTGGATAATCTTGCCTGCCAGATAACGCTGAATGAATCGCACGTTGTAGGCGGACAAGTACATCAGGCCGCATGTTCGCAGTTCTTCTTAAACTATGTCTGAAAACTAATCATATATCGGAAATAAATAGCTTACTTGAACGGAAAGATGCACAAGAATGTACAAACAATATAAGCAAACGTATGGATGACATTCGGCACTATGGTACACGTTTTCTGTTGTAAAATTATTACTCGTTTGTTTGATATTAACTTTTTGTTCCTGCATGAAAATACGGCTTATATCCGACACCATACCGCCACAATACGTTGTACACACCACAATGTACTAAAATAAGTTAACATACTAACACAATAACTAAGTAAAATAAAAAAAATAAACTTTAAAGGGAATATGTATGCCCTTTTTGAAGTTAAGCTGTATTAATAGAATGTGTGTTCCTCATTAAGGAAACAACAACAAAAATTGTTAAAAGTTTCCCATTTAAAAGAAAATGATTTTCAAAGTTCATCTTTTCCATAGTAAACGCGTTGCTTGACCCCCTGGCTTACACGGCAGTGCTGATGGAGCAAAAAAATTTGCATATGTGTGCATACATCGGCATATAGCATGCAACAGCGGCATATTTGCATGCAAATGAGAATATTCGAATTTACATATTCAGTCGCCTACTTAAATTCATGTCTGGTGTGGAAACTCTAGTTTCGCAGTTGTTTTGCTCATTTTGAGTGCCTACATATTCCCTTTAATAACTTCAGGGAAAAAATATTCCGCGAGGTGGGCGGGCGCGCACAGAAAATTTATTTTTATCTTTGTGAAATAGATGCACGGCATACCAGCGTCAATTGTAGTATGGCGTACTTCTGTGGTTTGTCGGAAAAAGCTGGGAGATTTTCCCAAGCTTTTTCCGAGTATTTTCCTAGCTTTTTCCGAGAAGCGCGGGATTTCCTAGCTTTTTCCGAGAATGTTCTTGGAAAAAGCTCGGAGAATAGTTGGAAAAAGCTTGAAAACGCCGAGTTTGTCGGAAAAAGCTTGTAAAACATTAACACAGTTCCGAAAGGAAAACATGCAAATTTATCGTTCGGGATCATTTCCGAATGATTCTAATGCTTGGATTCATAAATTAGCATGTTTAACATGTAATTCATAAAGTTGCATATTTAACATGTAATTCATAAAGTTGCATGTTTAACATGCAAATTCATCGTATTTGATACTTTCTCCAAGCATTAGGGCGCGTACTACCCGAAAGAAAGAAAAAAGAATTCAATTTCGGCCGTTCAGGATGGACGAAATTTTTTGAAAGACAATGCAAAAACAAGATAGCAGACAAACCCCGAAAAAAAAATTACTGTATTTTTCATTTTCCCTTAGTATTAAAAAAATTTCTTTTCGGCCGTCCTGAACGGGACCATCGTAGGGGCGCGTTCGGGATTGATTTTCCGAAAGGAAACTATGCAAATTCATCGTTCGGGATGGAAATTTTGGAAACGTTCTAATGCTTGGAGAAAACAAAAAATACAGTATGAATTAGCATGGAAAAGAACAAATTAGCATGGTTTGCATGCAAATTCATACTGTGTTTTTTGTTTTCTCGATGAATTTGCATAGTTTCCTTTCGGAAAATGAATCCCGAACGCGCCCTAAACGCGCCCTTAGAATCTTTCGGAAATGTCTATCCCGAACGATAAATCTGCATGTTTTCCTTTCGGAAAGAGCAACCCGAACGCGCCCTAACAGGGCGACAGGAAGTCAAGTTTCTACAAGCAGTGTTTTTAACCAACCTTGACAGGCCGTTGAATTCACTGTGTGAACTGTATGCGAGCATAGTTGGGCCCCTAATAACATCCGACATGCTGTTATTGGGGGCGACAGGCTGACAAGAGGGAAACTCCCTACCAATAGAGGGTTTTGAGGAAAACTGCCTGCCAAACCGAAGTTTAGTCGACTCGAGCCACTCGGGCCGTATTCACCACTCCGTTTACCCCTGGAGAAAATTGTCTCTAGGAGAAAGCGTGTCTAAGTTGTAGTACTAGTTTTTTCCCTGTTGTGATAATTACAGCATACAACGTGACCTAATTCACTTACCTCTGGGACGAGTGCATTGTAAAGCAACTGGTATTGAGTTGCTGTATCATTCGGCGAAATAAGAGTAGCCATTCGTATGTCTCTCGCACGATCCCTTCCTTGTCGCGTATACATTTGACGCATTTCATGATAAGTCTCATTGTCTGGAACTTTTTCAGAGTAACGGCATATTCACATTTGTATACAGTTTGCCGTAGAAAATGGGCGCGGAGCTTGGAGAACGCAAGGAGAGGTTGCCGACCACATCGGGCAGGGAGCAAACATTTCTTGGGGACGCATGGGAATCCGAGAATTGCGCCACAGAAACTTCTCGCAGTACCCTAGCGGGCACCTTATGGTTAGAGGGTGGTCTATGTTTATAAAATATGTACCAAATTCCGCTATAAGAATAGAAATAATAATACTAATAGTGATAGACTGGAAAAACGAGAAACATTATTATCCAATTGAATAGCCGTTTTCAGAAAAAGCAAAGTGTAAACTCACACGTTGTGCACCCCTGATTGATAATAATATTATCTACTGTGTTTCTCTTCGTAACTCCCATCAGGATGAGTATCGCACAGGCGAGTGCAAAGAAAACAGTCAAAGGATTTATGTGCATCTCTCTGAAAACAAATTGCACTGTAGCAGTAAGTTAGAAGTTAAGCCGCGTTCGAGTTGGAAAAAGTTGTGGAATTCCGGAATTCCACCGTTCGAGATGGAAACGAAAGAAAAGTTAAGAAATAGTGCCAAAATGAGAGACAACAGACATACATAGCTGAATATCTTGTTTTTCTACAGGCAATTAAATACGCAGCCGCAAAACATTTGCCTTCGTATTCGTACCAAAAGCTATGCTGAAATGCACGATAGTCCGCTATGTCTGTTGTCTCGCATTTTGGCACTATCTCTTAACCTTTCTTGCGTTTCCATCTCGAACGGTGGAATTCCGGAATTCCACAACTTTCTCCCAACTCGAACGCGGGTTTAGAAGAAGAAACATACAATAGACTAAAAAGTAAGTGTACACGTCAATAATACAGAACAGCCTTTTCAAGGACCGCCACCAAAAATTTACACATGAGAATTTGCATAGCAACACAAAAATGAGCATTATTTTCTGATTAAAGGGAATATGTAGGCACTCAAAATGCGCAAAACAACTGCGAAACTGGAGTTTCCACACCAGACATGAATTTAAGTAGACGACTGAATATGTAAATTAATATTCTGATTTGCATGCAAATATGTCGCTGTTCCATGCTACACTACGTTCCTGGGTGCGCAGCGCCCCTTCTGCCAGCCGCGCAAATTGGAGTGCCCGCGTAGCCAGCCGCGCAGTTTCCAGTGCGGGCGTAGCCAACCGCGTACCGCGCAGAGGGGGGCGCACCCAGCCGCGTAGTATGCAAACTACGCGGCTGGGTGCGCGGTGCCTCGGGGAGCTCAACCGCGCAGCGCACCCCCAGCCAACCGCGCAGGGGGCCCCCGGCCAGCCGCGTAGGGGGGCAAAAAGAAGGGGCGTTCGCGGTTGAAGACCAGAGTATGCCGATGTATGCACACGTATGCTAAATTTTTTGCTCCATCAGAACTGCGGTGTAAGCCAGAGTGTCAGTAAAAGCGTTTAATATGGAAAAGGTGAAATTTGAAAATCATTTTCTTTTAAATGGGAAACTTTTAACAATTTTTGTTGTTGTTCCCTTAATGAGGAACACACATTCTATTAATGCAGCTTATGAGCAAATATGACATTTTGCCTATATCTGTCTGTGGTTGTGAGGATTCACGTTACAAAAATATAAGTTTCGGGAGTTTCATACTTCGACAATGGAAAGTCGCCTCGGGAGGCGTTAGCGGTATTGGCATGAAGAATTTAAAAAAATTAAAAGGAAGCTCCAGCCAAATTAAGCTAAAATCCAATTTTCTTTTGAAGAACAGTCGCGTTTATGAAATGAGCCACGCGAAACATTTTCCTTTTATTGTTTGCCTGTACCCGAATTGATATCGTATGAAAATCACATTATACTTCATTCTTTTATGAAGCACATCTTCAAGTGTGCATACATTGCTTTATATGGATAGTACAATATTTATACGGCATATTTTTATATCGCGAAAAACCGACAGTGCACTATTCACCTATCAGCAATTTTCTTGACCTAATGGGGTTTCAATGTATTGCAAAAACCGTGCGTTTTGCTTACAAGTATCAAATATGCATCTCGTGTACGATTTTGCATATACCTTTGAAAGTGAAGAAAATGCACCAATGCCATAACAAGACGAGGCGAAAATGCACAGTTTATGCACGCTCCCGTGGCTACCTGCCACGGGACCATTTTTTGTCTGCCTGTAGATGTTCTCGTGTACTACGTTCTCTACGGCATATTCGCGGCGGCTATTGGGCGGCTATTTAGGCGGCTATTCGGCGACAAGAGAAGTCTGCAGGCGCGACGATCATTGAAGGCAGGGCGAACTCGCCGGATAGCCGCCGAATAGCCGCCGGGCACTCTCTCGGCGAGGAGGGTCCAGAGAAAAATACCTTTCTTCCGAAAAAAATATATAAACGATAAAAAAATGAAAATTGACCAACATGCCCGAAGTCACGCTTTACAAAATTGTATCGAGATACACAGCATGGTGCTAGGGTCTCGGGGTTAGTGCTAACCTCAAACGTGGGTAATTAAACCGACTGAGACCCCGCATTCCGCTCTCAAAAGAGAAATGTGAGTCGTATCGCTCGTGTGTGCACAAAAAGGGATAGCCGCCGAATAGCCGCCCAATGGCCGCTGCATACTCCCCTAAAACAGGCAAGTTCGCGGCGGCTTCCGGGCGGCTATCTGATAGCCGCCGCATTTTCGCCTGTTTCTGCGAGTTCGCGGCAGGTTTATCCTCGCCGAATAGCCGCCACTTTTGCGGAGCGAACTTGCCTAGGCCCAGATAGCCGCCGCGAACATGCCGTCAATCATCAGAGTAGTACCAATCTACGGTAAATTTTCCCATACTGCTTACTGTTTAAGACACCAAAAACATCCAGAAACATCTCGGACATCCACAAACATCTGTGACATCCAAAACATCCGGAGACTTCCGAGGCACCAAGAACATCTCCAAACACATACCAGACATCCCAAAGCATAATTGACCAAACATATTCAAACGCGCAGACGCTGAAATAAAAACCAAAACAAGTTAATAATACAAACCGTTACAAGGCACCCTCGTTCCCTAAGCACACATCAAAGTTTGTGGAGTCCCCAATCATAAACTTTATTGACCTAATTCGACGATGTTTTTATAGACATAATTAGTTAGTTTTCTGTCCAACATAGGGCGTCGAATCCGATGTGCGAGACTCATGGAAGATGTGGCCATATGTTGACAGCTCACATTTTATTCTCCGAATCGGAGAGCTACGTACGAGCTATTTTTTCTATTTGAGCACCCGAGCCATTTCTGGATGACAGGGTGGTTTGGATTTCGTGGAAGTTTTTGGATGTATTGAATGCCGATGTTCACAGATGTCCGGGATGTTTTTAGATTTTCCTGGGTGTCCGAGATGTCCAAAGATGTTTTTGGGTGTTTTAGATGTAAGCCAGCTGCCTCACATTTATAAAACAACTCGCGTACCGCGACTGTAGTTAAACGGTACGACAAACAGCGTTACAAGTGGGAAATAGCGTGACAGGGCTAGAGGTGTGGTGTAGAGAGTGTTGTGATAGTCAGAGGGTGAATAAAAGAGACCTGCATCTTCTAGCTATTCCTCACTTGCAACACTGTTTGGCGTACCGTTTAACTACGGCTGCGGTATGTCAGTTGTTTTATAAATGTGAGGTAGCGTAGCTGCTGAGCATGCTCCTGCCACGGGGAGCAAATCGAATAATTTAATTTACAGCATTGTGAATATTTTAGGTTATAGTATCAATAAAAAATATTCAAAAAGGCGCAATTCCTAGTGTCCCCATCCCTTTAAAACAGTTTTCCATTTTTTTTTGGTTTGGATTGGGTTGAGGGGATTCTCTCTGATCCTTGTTTGACACCCCAACCCATTTTTTTCTTGATAGTTTCCAAGTTTTTTCGATCGCGTAGATAGGCTCACTCGACTTTCGAGATCACGCACAGATAAATGACCACTCCTGAAACACTTCATTTTTTTTTCGCCGTTTCACGTATGCTCAGGTTTTTTTACATAGGGCTCTTTGTGACCAAAATGGATTCGTGCACTGAGTCGAGATATTCTGTTTGAGATATGGCTCTAATGGTTCCCGCTGAATTAATAAATCAATTTAGTAAGCTTCTGATTTTTTAGTTAGTAAATTTCTCTTGACTATATCATACCGTTACAAAAGAAGATGTACAATGTGAATAAAAGCGAGCTAACAAACATAATCGTCATGTACAACTGTAACATACTGAGATGGAATCAATATTTTTCCGAAATAATTGAATCAACAAGGATAATATTCAACTTGGCTTTGTCGGTATTTTTTTGACACCCACTATATTGCTCGCAAAATAACAATACATATTTCAGGTTTTGCCAGCTTCCTAGTGAGATTGCAATCCGGCATTCTATGATCAATAAGACACTATTGAAAGGGATTTGAATATAAATCGTCGCGTGTTTCAGGCCGCTACTAGGAGGCGCCTATCACCTAACACTTTCATTTATACCTTTAGTTGCGGACAACTATTTAATATAAAAAATGAAGTATGTGATATTCAGGTAAATACTTTAGTATCAAACTCATTGTTTCTACTGGGGTTTCCAAGTATGCTAAAAAATTTACCGTATCTTGGAACTACACGGGAATATTTTTTATATTTTTTAAATTATACAGTTTTTGTTCAGAAATACGGTAGCATTGACAGAATCACACCGATTTTTTGGGATACTTGGAAACCCCATACCCGACAAAGCTTTTTGTCCCTGTCATTTTTATGGGGTTTCAATGAATTGCAAAAACCGTGCGTTTTGCTTCCAAGTATCAAAACCTCGTGTACGATTTTGCATACACCTTTGAAAATTATCTGCATTATAGAAAATTCGCCATGCTATAAGCAAAAACGAAGCGAGAATGCATAGTTTGTGCACGCTAGAAAACATTTTCTTGACCTAATGGGATTTTAATGTATAGCAAAAACCGTGCGTTTTGCTTCCAAGTATCAAATATGCATCTCGTGTACGATTTTGCATACACCTTTGAAAGTGAAGAAAATGCACCAATGCTATAACAAGACGAGGCAAAAATGCACAGTTTATGCACGCTCCCGTGGCTACCTGCCACGGGACCATTTTTTGGCTGTCTGTAGATATTCTCGTGTAGTGCCAATATACATATACTGTAAATTTTCCCATACTTGGAAGCAAAACCCGGCAATTTTTGCCATACAAATTGAAATTTGAATCCCCATTAGCGAATTGCAGGAACCATGAATACTGTGCGTGATAATACGATTGGTCGAATAATGTTACTGCATCTATATGTTTTTATCTAATGCTTGATGATAATAGGCGAAACAGTCGTCAAATGATTTCACTCTGTTTTTTTTTTTTGGAATCAGAGCTGCGAAATGGAGGCGTTCGCGGAAAAAAAAAACACAGTTACAGGAAAATGCACGCAACTCCACTAACGGCTTTCTTCGCGCTCGTGTGTACGATCCTCCTTTTGCTGAAAATTGCACAAACTGAAAATGTAAACACCATTCTTGTGAAGCGGGATTGCGTGAGAGTCGGTGAGCGTTAGAAAATTTCCCTTGAATAGGTCTTCTACCTTTATGAGATATGACTCGCCTGGATCACTTAGTCTAGACGAGGATTTTTTGATCCTATAGCAATAATGATTCCGTAAATCTTCTAGTTACATCAGGAGATTCAGATGATGATGCCTACCAGGAAATGCTACAAATGTATATGAAACAGGGAAGGCTACGGGCTGATGATCTCCGTCAGGCTATGTACCTAAATGATAACGCAACTCAATTTCAGCTATTGTACAATGCAGTTGTCCCGGAGGTAATCGACATAAGTATTTGGTATAGTCTGGTGTAATTATCCTAGTTAGGGCGAAGTATAATTGAAGGTGCAATATAAAACGGCTTTGCAATGAATCAACGATTGTTTATTTGGAATTGCATTCTCAGAAAAGAGAAAATGTTTGTATTGAACAAATGCTTACCTTGGTAATAATTGAACAATGCTAGATCCTAGATCGATTATATGGAACAAGATACGATCACACTTGTCTTTCTCGTTGCAGGTCTTCTGCCCCTCTCTGATCCGAATTGGTAGAGTCGGCGATGGAGGGAAATGGATGTGCCGTCCGCACGCCTTCCAAATTCTTGTGCTATTTATTCACTCGGAGTCAATTCCGAAACTTCTTTCGAACATGAAATCCAATCAATAACAAACCAAAGATGTAAATTGTATGCCTTTGATCAGGTGAGGAACTCGCTGAGGTTTCGAAAAATAGAAAGCGATAACCCAAACTATGTTAGCGCTATCGCGCTAACCAAGGATTTGTATGTATGTTAGAATAGGTAGAATCTTCGAGCTTAGTACGACTCCCGAAAAGACAGGTTGGACAGTTGTAAACAAAATCTTTACATCAACGTTTCACCTTTCGGCATTATCAGGACGAGGGAAAAATACCTGTAATAAAATACACTATATTGGACTAGAAACAAACACTGGGGAGAAACAGGGCAAAAAGTGAAATAGCCTGAACTTCCACTGAAATAGTTGTGCTATTTCAACTTGACTGACAAATATGACCGACAAAAGTTCAGCTCGACGAGTGTGAACTGAGGACCAAAAATGAACGAATGAAACAATATCACGAATTATATCCAGTTAACCAACACCGATCTATTATAATAATTTATTACAGAAAGGGAAGACAAAGGTTGAAGTGTAGGTCTTCTTGTTGAGCCGTTGTCGAGGTCCTTCCTTATTCGAAAGTCCTCTCGCTGGTGTAGTTGTCTCGGGCGCCTCGGTGTAGAGTAGAGTGTAGAGTTCACCGTAGTCTCAGGAGTCTCGTCGGAGCTACTCGTATGAGTCTCCTCGTTAGCTCTTTTCGTTCGCTTATATTACACTACTTCGTATGCTAATTTGCCTATTTGAATTCTAGCATTTATACGTATTTGTAGTTTCACTACACATCCGTTACAAAAAGTTTTTCACGAAATCAATACCAATCACAAGATAATAATTGCGTGGTTATTGATTTCGTGAAAAAATTGTTATTGAGTTCGTGAAAAAAATGTTGCCCTGTTTCTCCCCTGTGTTTGTTTCTAGTGCCATATAGTGTTTTTTGATTACAGGTATTTTCTCCTTGTCGCGATGATGCCGAAAGGTGAAACGTTGACATAAAGATTTGGGTTACATCTGTCCAATCTGCCTTTCCGGGAGTCGTACTAAGCTCGAAGATTCTACCTATTCTGTGAAATTATCTTCTCCCAAATGGAGCACACATATATCAAACTTCGATTTGTATGTTGCCTGTCGTACTTGGAAGTTCCCTGGACGCTAGTAAAAGACAATTTCAGAACCAAGCTAGTAAGTCGTCTATCGAAGATTTCTCAAATATCAATGCAAAGTTTATCAAAGCTGTCATTTCCGACGTTGATGACACGGCTTCGAACAAGCGGACCATGGCAAGTGTTATGCGAGAAAATGGAGATAACGTCATTGAAGTATTGAAAATTGACATTGAAGGTACGTTGTCATATTAGTGAACCTATTATTTGTATTATAAGAATAGTTGCGTAATGCGAAATAATATATCATTATTTATCTTGTCTCAATCAAATACAATATTTCAATCGAAAATTTCATTACGTTAGTATTGAACAACTGCGTTGCAGGCGGTGAGTTGGCGGTAATGCCTCTTCTCTTGGAGTCGGTTAACATGTGTCAGGTATGTCATTAGTTTTACTGAAAAGTTCGAATTGAAAACTGTAAGGAAACAACTGTATGGTGTATCTCAATTACTATGCATCACACCCAGCAATCCACGGCAATTGTCGCGCCCATACGCTCTGATTGACCAACATGCTATATTGGACAACATGCTATTTTGACCAACATGCTAGTTCAACTGCGTTCGCGGCGTCAATTACTTGCCACAGTGCAATGCGTTAACTGCCACAATGCAATGCTTAAATTTTTTCAGATCTTAATCGAGGTGCATTATTCACCAAAGGAGGCAATTCCACTCTTCAAATTGTTTGCTAAACACAAATATCGTTTGTTTTCTTATGAAATCAATGGAATGTGGCATCATCTTAGTGAATACTCTTTCATTAGGGAAGATTGCTTGGATCGCTATAGCGCCTTACCCCTATACTTCTACTGGGATAAGGTTTAGTTGACTGTTCAGAATAATGAAGGTATACATCTTTTTCTTATATTTTATGCACTTAAAGATCTCATATGACTAAAATTATGAATGCTTTATAGGCCACATAGGATAGGAGATGTATATTTCACTCTTTATGTATAAACCAACTATGTAACCAATTTATTCCCATCAGTTCAGTTTTCATAACATTACATGTTGCATGTAAAGATTTTATTCTCGTTAGCTTATTTATTTATTTATTTATTTATTAAATAAATAACACCGAGGTGTGCATCAAATAATATGATGAAGATAATGCAATGAAAATATATTGGGGCTACAATATATTTTCATCAGGTTACATGCTCCTTCCGTTAGTCGTTAGTTGCCTCAGCGGGAAGTTTTTTGGGTGTGGTTCCTTCAATATTAGGCGATTTTTCGTGTTCACAACTATACTGTGTAACTCAATTTGAATGCGTACTCTACAAATTAGCACAATAATAGTAGCATTTACAAATATCTCCACTTACACCTAATTTTTTTTTGCAATTTTCTACAGTAGTGAAAGCTACAACTATTTGTTTCTTATTGTGAGTTGTGGCCTATAGCCCATAACCATAATGTCCATAATTCATATGTATTTTTATTCCTCAAGAGACTTTGAATTGGCGTCTCCCCAAAGAAGTGGCTAATTCAAAGTCTCTTGAGGAATTTAAAGGGACAGGCCCATCAAAATAAACCTATATTTACGATACGTCCATAGTGACTATCACGCATTTTTATTACAATATATGCAAACTAAATTTCACATTTATTTGCCATGGGAAACTTTTTTCCGATGCGCTCAGATCAAATGTATACCGTAAAGCCGCAAATATCCTTGTCGTCAATGCAAATTTATCGTGAAATTATAATGCGATTAAAATTTGCATATATAGCTTTGAAATCTGCAGTTTTATGGTATACATATGCGTGGAGCGCATTGGAAAAAAGTTGTCTGGGGCGAATAATGGTGAAATTTAGTTTGTATATATTGTAATAAAAATGCTTGATAGTCATTATGAACGTATCGTAAATATAGGTTTATTTTGATGGGCCTGTCTCTTTAAATCTCATTTAAATAACATGCCAGTTGACTTTTTAATCGCTTAATTTAATTTACACGTCGAAATTTCCGCTCTTTAGTATTATTGTTTCACTTTGTTTTGTATTTTCGCACCGCGTGAGTAGCTGGGCCTCTTAAAGGGTCAGGCCCATTTCAAATGACCCCTATTTTTGATGATTCCATCTGACTCTTTATGTCATATATAGTAGGATACGATATTTTTCTAATTTTCAAGCACAAAATTCACGCAGTATTCAGCAATTTAGCATCGCCAGTCATACCCAACTATTTATCGCAGTTGTCACGCCCTTTCGCTCTCATTGGGCAATATGCTATATTGGGCGTGGCAATTGCGATATTGGCCAATCAGCGCGAATGGGCGTGCCAACTGCGATAAATAGTTGGGTATGAGTGCCCACGGTAAATTGATGAATAGTGTGTGAATTTTGCGCCTGAAAATTAGAAAAATATTGCATCCTACTATATTTGACATGGAGAATCAGATGGAATCATCAAAAATAGGGGTCATTTGAAATGGGCCTGACCCTTCAAAAGTGCCTAGCCTGTGTGTGTGTGTCTATCTCTTTCATTGACATTGTCCGTGTAAGTCCACGTAACATTGCATAGGAAGGCCACGCCCATTGGTGTGAGCCCTAGGGGAAGAGAGTGGAGTGTGTGTGCCGATTTTTTATAAGACAACGGCCGCTTGTGTCTTATTATTAGGTATATCGTGCTGAGTAAAAACATTGTTAACAATCTTTATGAAACAGACTCATATTAATACTATTTAAATTGGTTGAACTAGACAATGTATTTTACATCATGAGGTAGGAGGACATATAATTATAAGTAAAGAATGCTATTTAATATAAGAAACAATATTGAAACTAAATGTAAGACTAGCAGGAGGACTACTTCCAAAAATCGGCACACACACTCCACTCTCTTCCCCTAGGGCTCACACCAATGGGCGTGGCCTTCCTATGCAATGTTACGTGGACTTACATTTCTTATATTAAATAGCATTCTTTACTTATAATTATATGTCCTCCTACCTCATGATGTAAAATACATTGTCTAGTTCAACCAATTTAAATAGTATTAATATGAGTCTGTTTCATAAAGATTGTTAACAATTTTTTTACTCAGCACGATATACCTAATAATAAGACACAAGCGGCCGTTGTCTTATAAAAAATCGGCACACACACTCCACTCTCTTCCCCTAGGGCTCACACCAATGGGCGTGGCCTTCCTATGCAATGTTACGTGGACTTACAACCGTTTGTTAAATCGTATTGCTTGAATAAAGAGTTATATATTGTATAATAATGTGATAGATTGTGCAACATACAACATATGTTGTGCATAATATTTATCGGGTTGTTAGTAAGCGTTGTTACCCCGACATCGGGGCATTCGGGGCACACTGATTCTACGGAGTCCCTAATTTGTTTATATGAGAAATTCACCAAGCCCAGATGTTGCAAAGGTCCGGTAGGTGGGTGCCTGCAGGGTGTTTGTTACTAAAGGGAATGTCAAGTGGGTTTTGCATATTGGGCTAAAAAAAAAGCTTACGGTCCGAAGATAAGTTTAGTGAAAATAAAAAATGACAAAAATTTTTAGATAAGAAGAAAATTCACACCCCTGTAAAAAATTCCTCCAATATGGGATTCTGGTAGTGTGCTCAAAATCAGTGAATTCTTGAAGCACAGGACAGTTGGAATTCGGGCCAATTCAGTGGGATGCCACGCAGCAATAGTCAGCAAAGTAAAAGAGGAGTGCGGCACGAGAAAAAGAAGAAAGATGCAGGTAGGAAACGTACTAGACGTGTACTAACTCGGTTTTCTGAAACTACGGTGTTTTTGATAGCGCGTTATAGAATCTCCGTAGATTTTGGGTTGACATTCGCTTTAATGTTGTTGATAGTTATACGCTGCAGTGCACCCTCTTACAGTAGTCTGTTAGTTTTCAAACTCGAATACAATACTTAATCTTACACATTACGCTTAATATTAAAAAATCGCGAAAACCGCGGCCTATGAGAACAATCATGGAGTTGAACCTGGCGAACTGATGTAATTACCGGTGCAATTTGGCACATTTCTGAGGATCTTCTTTCGCTAATATCTTCCCCAATTTTGGATACTAAGTAGGCAAAACGGTTTTCACAGCCACATTTGAGTAGTCTTGGAGATTTATCACACAAAAATTGCGGAAAACTTTTTTTACGTGGGCCTGTGCCTTTAAAAGTATTCTGACTTCAAATTCGCCTTTTTACTTCAATTATCCATACACATGAAAAAGTTCCTAGAAAAATAGGTGTCAATTTACTGAAAATTTACCAGGCAAAGAATCCCCTCTGTTGTGTTTTGATAAGGTACAGTATGACAACGACAATTGAGACAGTAGAGCAGACACTTTCCCTCTTCCCCGATTTTCTTTGTATTGTCATCATTGGCAACCGGCCAAGTCCCGTTGCGATTTAGAAAACACCCCATTTTGTCAAAAAATCAAAACTCAAACGAAGGGATTTCTTTCCCTGTGATAATTTTTCCGTAAATCGGTTTTGGAAAGATATATTTCTAGAAATATTTTTATATTTATTGATGATTAAAGTAAAAAAACGAAATTGAAGTGACTGCGATCCTTTAAAGGGTCAGGCCCATTTCAAATTACCCCTATTTTTAATGATTCCATCTGATTCTCCCTGTCAAATATAGTAGGATACGATATTTTCTACTTTCCAAGCGCAAAATTCACGGTCAGCAATTTACCATGGCCAGTCATACCCAACATATATCGCATTTGGCACGCCCCTCCGCGCTAATTGGGCAATATGCTCTATTGGGCGTGGCAATCGCGAAATAGGCCAATCAGCGCGAATGGGCGTAACAACTGCGATTGATTGTTTTGTATGACTGGACATGGTAAATTGCTGAAAACTGCGTGAATATTGCGACTGAAAATTGGAAAAAAATTCAGCCTACTATAATTGACATGGAGAAGCATATCGAATCAGCAAAAATAGGGGTCATTTGAAATGGGCCTGACCCTTTAAGGTGCAAAAGGTCGTGTTTACTGGGTTTTTACTCTACTCTCTCATTTTTTGTTGAACATTTGCTCTCTCCGTACACGCGCCAATGATCTGCTTTGCTAAAAAAAACACAGACAACACGCACTTTCTGGTTGTTTTGGCAGAATTATTATTTTTGTTCACAAACATAAATAAATACAAAGAAACAGGATATTGTGTATCATTTTACCTTTGATGACTGTTTGTAGACACCATGTCAACAATAACGAGATTGAAGTGTTCATTTATTGGGCGCCATTAGTGTTTTTTTTTCGTCCTATAGAACCAGTTAAGAGTCGAGTAGCGTATTGTTGTAGTGGTCAAACTGATCCCTCCAGTCAAAAAGTACGAAACAGCGATAAATTGCGAGAAGCGGGAGCACTTGATAACTTATTTATAGAATGTACTTCGCAAAAAAGATCAAGTGCGTACATTTGAACATACTTTCAACTTTCAGCATTTCTAACAATGAATAACGTATTTTAAATCACGTGGAGCGCGTATAAATACTGAAATACTGTTAAGTTTCCTCAGAAGACAGTACTAATGTCAAGTTTAAAATGTGGGTTTATAACAATTATGGGGTTTCCATGTATGCGATTCGCACCTGCGAAAATGTCAAACCGCTGTCCATGTTCGAGTCGATGTAAATGACATGGTCCCGCAGCGATTTTGGATCTAGTATGGATCTATTTCAAAATAGTACGGATTTATTTCAAATAGTATGGATCTGATACACTTTCTCTGCAGGACCACGTCAAACGTGCGATTCGCATGGGTTACGGTAGGCAGTTGACAGGCATGTAAAATGACTTGAACATGGACAGCGGTTTGACATTTTCGCAGGTGCGAATCGCATACATGGAAACCCCATTAGATACGTCCAGAATGTGCCTCATCAACAGCTACCGTAAATTTACGAATGTAATCGCACAGGTAACATACACTATGTATTTTTACAGATTAACGATTTGCGGTTTAAACTCTTTTCGCATATTGACGAAGCTGCCGAATTCCACTACAAGCGTTTCAGCACTGTACCTCACTGCTTTCAGCGAAAATATGTCGGACAATTATGAGTCGTTGAAAGTCCGTCCTAAACCTTTAAATTAAACTATCCAAAGGCATAGCATCTGAGAGTGGCCTGTAATAGATGCTGACATATACCCAAACACCGTTTCACTTTTTCTTAAAAGCCATGAACGTACGTATATCGTATATCTCAGAAACATTTGTCCACTAAATTCTCGAAAATCTTTCTTCGCTGCTCCTTATGAGCTAAACGCTTTGAGGTTTCCAAGAAGAAAACTTGTTGACATTATAGTAGTTTACACAAATGCTTAGGTCACTATCGGTGTAGTGTGTAAAAAGTTGTCTGCCAGAACACTGAGAACTGCGATCATTTAATGGCTTGTTTTCCTGTTTTTTGATTGATAACGTCGCAATCTCAGTGGCGGAAAGCACTTTGAAAAATTCCCACGTGTAGAACACGTGAACGTCTTTTAGACTAGCCCGGCTGAAGGAGCCCAGCACACAAAACGAACACTGAGTAACTTGTAGCTAATAAATTATCGCTAATAAATACTCAAGGCCATGTAAAAAATTTACTTGAGGATTACTCAAATATGGCTGAGAAATGCGCCTTCCATAATGGGGTTTCCAAATTTCCAAGTATGCCAAACACAGTGCATTTTCCTTGCAATTCTCAAGTGCAAAATAGTGTGCCAATCTTCCGTAATTTTGCGTAATTTTGACACATCCGCACTACAGAAAATCCGCCATCAAAGCTATTTTTTGTTGAATAAATGGTCCCGTGGCGATCGGTCGTAAAAACTGCCTGCAGATACTCTCGTGTAGTACCAAGATACGGTAAATTTTTCGATACTTGGAAGGAAAATCGGCCATACTTGGAAGCCCCATAATATGCAAAAACGGTGAGTTATTAACAAATGAAGATTTCTAGATAGATACAATTATGTGCACAATCGTGCGGTCGCCTAACTACATCTTTCTTATCTGAAATTCCCATATCTTCTAAATCCCATATCTTCCCATATCTTCTGCAACTTCTAAAGGAAGTCTATAGTTTTCATGTAGAAGGTTTGAGCAAAATTAATATACCATTAAATTATACTCAAGAGTCGCAACGTTATCCACTGAGCCACCCCGACGAGCTATCGAAAATAACAGTTGTATTCAATACCAGACGGTATCGATAGGAACAGTGAGCACACTTGTGTGAAACGTAAAATCATGAAATAAGGTTCGATTTCGCTTGCTCAACTCTGGGCTCCGATTCTCCGTTTATAGCCTCTTAGATATTCTCATTTTCCTTTCGTTCACACAAACAAAAGACCAAGTAAACTCTTCTCCTTTATATAACAAGACTGTAGACATATATAATGGTCGGCATTAGGCATACATGGTGGTTCGCTGTTTTATTTCTGTTGTCATACTGCTTCTGTCCAAGAGTATTTGCATGACCTTCTTCTCGTGGGTCCGACCTTTTAAACATACAAAAACTCGGTCCCTATAAAAATTATAGTACTGGGAACACGTGAATTTCATCATCTGAGGTGTGTTGCGATACGCCGTCAATGTCAATAGAGGGTAGGGTGCTCCCCCAGGACTCCCCTCTGTATAGCAGTTGACACCACCCAGAGGACAAGGTCCAGTTTCTTAACACCGCCCAGATGTCCTGTGCACTTATAAGAGAATCAGTGGAACCAGAGTGTCTGGCGAGGAAGTATGTGGATCGCGGAGAGGCAAAACGGTGAGCTTCCACACTTTGGAGTATAAAAGACCTAAAGATGATTAAGAAACATTCATTTGAAGTCAATCGGATTCAACTTTGTTGTCTATGCCGAAGTCTGTCCGTCTCTAAATGCCTGAATAATTCGATGCTGTTAAATATAGAAGATTGCGTAACCGTTTTTGTAGTAACCAATCTTCAGTTGCTTTTCTGACTTCTCATTTCTGCAAAGTTTTCATAGATGTCCCGAATAGTAATAAGAAAAAAACCAAAAATGTAGACTTTCACGATATAGGTATGTTCCTTTTCGGAAAAAAAATAGAAGAGTCGTCGGAGAAAACACACACACACAAAATGAAAAGTCGAAATGTTTACGGCTTGTGTACGAAAAACGCAAAATGTTTTCTTTCACATAACTGTTTTCCATTTCTACGTTTGCCACAACTCTTGTCGACCCGAGAGATGGTAAGCTGCCATATATGGCAATTGTATGATATATATACCAATGTCTGCTATATTCTTATCGTGAAAATTTGACCGGTTGACCTCACATATAAATTATGCAAGGCAATATGTATTATTTCAGGCTAATACAAACAAAATGAAGGATCTGTTTGTTATTCCTAAGTCATTATTTATTGGCCAGGAACAATTAAGTCCCAAACTTGCTTGTGAGGAACACAAGAGGTAAGGACAAAACAAATATTTACGTGGATAAGGTAACCATAATCGAAAGAATGTCCATATATGAAACTAAGGTCTAAGGATTAAAGGCTCTTACAACAAGGAGTCATCCTCAATAGGAACGTGCCTTCTTGTTGGCAAACAATGTCGCCTTTTTTATAATGTGTACCCATTCGAGTAGAAGAATAGATTTGTGCACGATTCCCAAGTTGGAATACATCTTGGAATACGGTAACATAAAAGAATGGACATTAGAAGTTGTATTTCCAAAAAAAAATTTGTTCAAGAATGGTAAAGCAAGGTATCGGTCACATGGTATTTCCTGGAATGCCTTCGCTAAAAATATTTTTTTCTGGGGGTTACGCTTGTTACTTGATTTAAGTTGATGCTTAGGAATGGCGCAAGGGTCCGTATTCTATGTTGTAATCACTTTTCAGCACCCAAATAACTTCACTTCCAACGAGAGTCGATGCGAATAACTTTGACACTGTGCTGAAGTCTATCGACACATTCATTTTCGATGCGGATGGTAAGTAATATGTATTCATGTTTAATAGCAGTACATGTCATATCTTGTGAACTTAATCTCAAGAGAATAAAGGTGAATATCATTGTATGCTGGTAGCCTATGGCAAAATCAATAACCCATTTTGGGTACGTAATCTACTACAATCACCAGCAACTGGCTGCCTCTACGCAAGAAAATTGATAATAACGTTGTGTTGCACTTTATCGAATAGTAATATTAAGGTGTTCTATGGCTAGCTGACGATGCAATTCCTGGTTCGTCGAGATTCGTGAAATATTTGTTATCAAAGGTTGGCTTTGGATTTACATATTTATTGCATGATATCTCACGTATTTATGCAGTTTACATAAGGAAGTAAAAATAATATTCAATATAAAAAAGCTAAAAGTGTGTATCTATGCAGAAAGTTTATTTAAACAGAGGCGTAGTGACTTCTTTTAAATTTAATCGTTAGCTATATTTTCTTTTAATTCCAGAAGAAACGCGTTATTGTCCTCACAAACAATGCCACGAAATCAAGGGCCGTTTATGCAAAGAAACTCGAAAAACTAGGTATACACTTTCCTAAAAGAACAACTAATTTTTGTTGTAGTAGTCAAACAAAGTGGGACTAACATAAAGAAAAGCAATAATCAAATAAATCTTTTGCGCTTACAAGAACGTGCTCCTGGTTCAATACTTCAATATTACAAGATTTCAAAACTGTTATGACATGTTACGCAGGGGTCCTGACCATTAGACGACGAGTTCCAGACGACAAATTGCTCGAAGTCCTCGGGCCAGGAGAGGTCGCCCAAGATTATGTGGCCGGGTGATGTGATAACTGAATTGATGTATTCACCGCATTTTTATATTTTAGGTTTCCCAGATCGTCTAAACAAAAACACCTTGGTAAACCCTGCAGCGGTCGTTGCTGACAAGTTGCAGAGGTTTGTTGTCAGCCAATACGTTTCATAAGCTACGGCCAGGTTGCAAATTAAGCAACATGCAACGATACATTTCCTTGACAAAATAAGTAATGCCTTGATAGAAATCAACTCACCAATAAGCTTGCATGTTTCATAGAAGAATAGGACTATTACGAACAGGAGGCTTCATATTTATGCGTTTATTGCACATTGAAAAATCAAAGTGTCAAAGTATAATATAAAATTGATACTGACCTCAGACAAAGAACTTGGTTGCACGAGCATACATGCATTCAAACAGAGTCAGAAGTAGAGCACATTGTTTCAGACAAGGTCTTGCTGATAATGGCAAAAAAGTTTATCTGATCGGGGCCAAGGGAGTGCGCGACGAATTAGACGAACATGGAATCGAGTACTTTGGACATGGCCCAGATCATGGCGCAGACACGTCCGATGACAGCAGTTTCATGTTCGACATTGATCTGCCCGTTGAGGTACCTTTTTTAACGAATAAATTCATTGAAAAGAACCGATCTTCCTCAATATTACAGTTAGTTATAGACAAGAACCCTAGTTGTTCCTTAATATCCAGATGCGATACTCTATCCAAAGGGCGTCCGTAGTTATGTTCCTAGATACTCAATAATCGCCAATACATCATACGATCGAGGTAAATATTTGCATCATACGTCATGCGATCGAGGTAAAACACTGAAATGCCTGAAGCAAGTACTATGTACTACGCTTGATATTTTATTGTTTTATTAATTCTAATGATTGCTAATCAACGACTGCACATCCGGGGTGTTATTTAATAAATAAATAAGTAACTTTACAGCCCGAAGATGTTGGAGCAGTTGTGGTTGGATATGAGAAAAACTTCAACTATCAGAAGTTGATGAAGGCCGCTAATTATTTGCAGAATGTATGTTGATTCTTGATACCCATGCATCTAGGCATCAGTTGTTTTAACTAAAACGATGATAAGAGAAACCTGTCTCTGTCCTTTATCTACACATGGAGATCCTCATATCAGCTATCGAATTAATGGCTCAAAGCTCCGACGAAATATTCACGAAAGGAAACATGGAACATAGATTCCCCACTATGACTGTTTTCAGTCGGACTGCATGTTTATTGCTACAAATGAGGACGAGACGTGCCCGGGACCGAATCCTGACGTCATTACTCCTGATGCAGGTCCGATTGTCGCTGCCGTGAAGTGTGCAGCCGGACGCGAACCGATCACCGTCGGTAAGTTACTGAAGCGTATTATTTGGCTTCGCGGAATCTAAGTTTACTCGTGGTATGACAATTCACGCCTATTTTTAACATAACTGATATTCTTGCGCTGTAATTGAAACGAAACTGGCTTTCATATACTGCCGAGAAGGCTAAGCAGGTCGTCAGCTTCGTGTCCATTTTATTAGTGAAATATGCTACGGAATTCGTTTGATTTTTTTATGTCAGTTAAAAAAACCTTGCAGGTAAACCAAACACCCCGTCTTTCGAGTATATCTGTCGTCGGTGGAAAATCAATCCGAGCCGAACAATGATGATCGGAGACAGGACTAATACTGATGTACTGTTTGGGAGAGCACACGACCTAAAAACAATGCTCGTTCTGTCTGGTTGTCATCAGGTAATTAGAATAATTGTTGTAAAGTAGCAATATATTTTTCTGTAGTACACGTTTTTTTGTTCGAGGATAACAAATCACCGCAAGACCGGGAATGTAAAAAATAAGCGGATATATCAAATGCAGTAGCTAAGTAGGTTCATCCCGAAATCAAACCTAAAACCAGTGCCTTGGTACAACATCGAGACGAAAGATAAAGCCTGAAATTATTTTCTCCGATTCAGCTCGAAGACGTTTCTGACCATATTGAGAACGGACGTGATAATATGGTTCCCAACTACGTCGCCGATTGCCTAGATGCCCTAACACCAGAATATTTCAAAGAGGCTCAGAGATACTACTGACTACGCCACGAATAAACAGAGCGGTAGCTTAATTCTGTTCATACTTACATTAAGATAACTCTTTGTTGGACAATTTTTAATAATGCATCCGATATTTGCAAAAAAGTGTCTCAGATGAATTGTTTACATACTTAATGTACCATTTCCCATTTTAAGAAATTATTCTGTATATTACAGTTTTCTTTAAAGCATTACTCTTTATTACGAAGTTTTATCAGTGCCGGTACGTATTTATGAAATATGAGCGCGTAAGTGACTAACACATGTATTCACATAGCGTTCATATTGATTTTTATTTTCATATTGAATTTTTGTTAATACACCCTATTTTGCTTCCGTTTTCCACTGTATTTATTTTCTTTTTCTACTGATGTTGGAATTTTGAATTGGACGAAGGAAAACAATAATATTTTCTGTCATTTGTGTGCTTCGTACGCGAAAGGAATTTGTAATAGAATATAGAGTGACACATAACTGGAATTGTAACAGAATTAGGCATACCTCATGGAAGTCGCACAAACCATCTACAAGATTGGTACGGACATTTCTAACCTAACATTATACTACATCGTGGAGACAAATCGGTATTTTAAATAAGTTGAGATTACACTTTCCACCATCTACCATTTGCCGCTTCCAGTTTGGTATCTATGGAAATTTTATTGAGCAATACGTTTACATACACACAATCGCAACAACGGTGATGTGGTATGAAGAGTGTTAGTGGATTTTCTGGGTTAATAGGGAGGCGACTGATATCCGGTTTTATTGTTTAATATTCCCTTTTGTCAGATCAACCGTATTGATCTCCGCAGCCGCTTGTCGGTCTTTTGCAACTTTTAAAGGGTCAGGCTCACGAGCTAAACAATATTTTTATACTTTAATATCATATTACTATTCTCCATACCAGTTAACACATGAGTACCTAATTTCATATTAAAATTTATTAAATATGGCTCCGACATTTGTTCTATTGTATTCTTGCCTTTTTAATCAGGCTAATCGCAAATTGAACGTGAGACACGTGCTGGAGATGCGAGACATCCAAATTCTAATATACTGTAGAAAGGAATGGCCGAACAAGCTAATTGCCATATTTAATAAATTTTAAATGAAATTAGGCACACATGTGTTAGCTGGTGTGGAGAATAGGAACATGGTATTAACGTGTAAAAATATTGTTTATCTCGTGGGCCTGACCCTCTGAGATATTGCTTTTTACATAGAGCTTCACGTATGATTGAGATCTAGCTCTATTCCTGTAATTTGTTGAAATAATTATGCCATTTGTTTAACTTCTTTACAGTGCTTTATTTCGTCTGTTTCTTTAATTTTATTTATTTATTTATTATTTGATAATTTCCTTGTATTGACAAAACTTGCGCGATACATTTTTTTGTCGTAATAAATGTTATGACATGTTAAATTATTGATTTCAATATTGAAAAAATCTTTCGAAATATTCGTTTTTGTTTTAATTGATGAACTAAAATTTAGTATTTAAATATAATTTATTTAATCTATCAGCTTATGACACCTCAATTCAGCAAAAAAAAAAGGACAATAATTTTCAGCATAACTTTCAGCGTTTACGGAACTTTCCTTGAATAATATAATTTCCAATTGTATGGTAGTTTGTCTGTCACAATAGTTCGTGCTTCTGCTTATTGTACGGCTTATTAGGCTCACAAGCAGGTTTACAATTAGGTACAAAAACTTTCTTTCTTTAAATTATCTTCATACCAACGTTTTCCGCAGTTTACTTGCACAGGATGTCCGGAATTTCAGAAATATTACTGTGAAATTGGCATTTCTTTATACCTAGAACTCGCAGAGTTATTCCCCAGCAAACTGTTCGGCCAGATACCGTAGTCAGAAACGTCAAAATACGTTTTTCCAGTTTATATCCGTATAGTAGCATTCTTTCTCTTCATAATAATGGATTAACGAATGAAGAACATTACTACTATTATAGCACTGCATTTCCACTAATGTAATGCCCTAAAACCGCAAAAGTTGTTTCTAAGTACGGTACCTGGTGGAACAGTTTGCCGAGAATAACTCTGCGAATTCTAGATGTAAATAAATGCGGTTTTCACTGTAATATTTCTGAAATTCCGGACTTCATGTGCAAGTAAATTGAGGGAAAGGTTTTTTCTTTTGGGGCCTGTCCCTTTAAACGAACGTCAGTCACGATATTTTCGTAATTTTTCTTTGGTTTTCATTAAATATAGGATGATCTGTAGAAAAATACGGTAGCAGTAGCAGCTTACAGAAAAACGAACTCAGGGAGATAATTCACTGAGAATCTCTGTTCGTTTTAGGCGGGTCGCCAGCTAAAATATTTCTACCCGCGAACCCGCCAGCGAAAATAATTCTACTGCCTAATTCGCTGGCGAACGCAAACTACTGTAGGCGCTTCGCGGGTTGAAAAGAATGGCAAATTGTGCGGATTTACTGTGGGATCGTGCAAACAGAACAGTATTCCGGTCCGATTGATTTTCAAAAACTTGTCATTTTTTCTTCAGTTTTGCGTTGCTTCTATTTTCTATTTTGTTGTGTAAGTATTCGTTGTTGTTATTTTTAAGGTGTATGAAGAAGATGGTAGTGTTTTCACCTGGCCTGAATTTCAAAAACAACACACGTTTGGTTCGGTTACTTAGGAGTTCAGTGAAATGACTAATACGTTATAATAAATTATACTTTCTTTAGCTATTTCTCCTCGTTGACATCCGTTTTATTCCATGTAATTTGCTACGTTAATGTTGAACAAAGAGTGGTTTCATTTTAGGCTCGGAACTCGGAACCTGGCCTGGTTGGCCGTCCGTTCAGGCACAGACAGTCTAATGAAGAGGGATTCGAAAGGAAGAGGCAACAAAAACATGCCAGCAAACGGATGAAGAAGGACGGTACGTAATTGAAAATGGGATTAGATAGAATGTTCGAGCTTCATATGACTTTTTTACGGTGTGTACGGAAAGAATTGCCACCCCGTAAGGCGGTGCGTAAAAAACGCGAGGTTTCTACCCAGTCTATGTACTTACAATTTACGCATAGTGTTAGTTAAGGGGTGTACGTGCGTGAGGTTACCGCCTCTCATCAATTATGACCATTTTACTGAACCCGCAGTCATGTCAATTTTAAAGTGTATTAGTGTATACGTTTTAGGGTACGTATGACGGCGAACGACCACATGAAGCTAAACAAACCACGTACCAACCCCGTTACTATGCGAAGGACAAAAGTAATTATAAAAGATGTCGCTATGTTACGCACAAGGTTTGTTTATGTCGTATTTTCGAGTCATTTAATGTTTTTTTTTGTGCGCGTTGTTGACTCTATCGAATTATTTTACTTAGTCGCCGCACACAATTTTGGCTCTCGGTTGATTCGTATTACCGGTACACGCACGTGTATCCAAGCAGACGCAAGGCTGAGTTTTATATTATATATTGCACCTAGTAAGAATGGTTGTCCTGGAACCGTATCTAATTATATTGCTGACGTGATGGTTTTTCAGGGAAATGGGAACTTGGACCTACGATGTTGTGTGCCAGATCGCCTTCCGCGAGCATCTCGCACAATCTAATTATTTATTTCATCTGGCGTTATTTATTTCAGTTGGAATTTAGTCGCAATGTGTTAACAAATTAGCTTTAACTTTGTTCTTTATTAATAATTTAATATATGCTACCTTGTGAGCTCTCTGATTTCGATATTTGGCATGCTTGTTAGTGTTTATGTGACATTTACGTTGTCTCCCGACCATAGGAACAGAGTTTGTAAATTCAATTACAAACATTAGCAGCGCGGTCCTCTGCATCCCTCAGTTTATATTTTACTTTGGATTAAATAGGATAGTTGTGCTTCACATGTCTTTATTTTGAATGGTTGTCTAACGTTACGTTTGGTTAAAAATTGTGTGTTTATTTTGGACCTCGGTTGCGTTTTTCTTGAATTGTTTACTTGTTATTAGCATATAAAAGAATTCGCGCCTCATTTGTTGGTTATGGATGTGGCTTCATTTGTGTGGAGCGTGTTTTATTACATAAGTCGTAGTTTATATAGTGTGGTTATTAAATCCCTGTCTGCGTCTCTCCGGCGAGATGGGATGCTACACTATTTGTAGCAAAAACAGCGAAGCGCCTAGCGAAAATTATTCAATTGACACATCCGCCATGCAGGTGGACAGGCGGTTCGCCATTATTTTCGCTGGGCGGCCCGCCAAAAACGAACGCAGATGGGAGTTACTGGATAACAATATATTGTGCATGAAAGCAATTGCACGGACTGCGGACGATAATGAATACCCTGCAGTGAAATATATATTCCAAACGTAAAATTGTCGGATATTTATGATATTTATGATCAGCCGCTAACCGAACAGTTGCATCTACTGCAGTCCAGTAACTCCCAGTCTCAGTGAATTCTCTCCCCGAGTTTGTTTTTCTGAAACTTCGCATAGATACCGAATTTTTCAACTTCATGAAAATCAAATAAAAGTTGCGAAAATATCGTGACTGTGTTCCTTTAACAGTGGCATAGATAGTTTGTTCAAGGAGTTTCATGGATCTGTTTCATATATTGGGAATAATCTTACTCTTTGTGGGATTATCGATTTGTACCCCAATATTCTTTCCACAACGATGGCACTATAGAGCATATCAGAATTGCTTGGAAGAAGATTCAGGTATTCATGTCTATTATTAATTTCTGTGTCCCATGAAGATTAAGATATTGATTTTACTCTTAATAAAAAACATGGACCTTAGCTGTTGAAGGAGCGGTTTTTCACTACGTTCGAAATTCAAGATGGCTATTAGTTGCGCTTAATGCGAATTACCGGCCGGCACTTGAAACACACTGAATACATACACGAGCATTCTTGTGCAGCACATGCAAATGACTATAAATAAGGATAAAACATCGAGGTAAATTCGAGCAGGTCTGTATAAATAAGTAGGAATTCAGCTGTCCGCGATGCGTTTCAAAAACCGGCCAACATTTTAGTAACAAAAAAATCACCAGATATGATCATCGTGGATTGGTGAACGAACAGCCACTGAGTTCATTAAATAGAACACGTTCACGGATTCATTAAATAGAACACGTTCACGGATTCATTAAATAGAACACGTTCACGGATTCATTAAATAGAACACGTTTGTAGAACACGTTCACGGACAACAAATAATTGACCAATTCGTGACCAATTCGTGACCAAGTTTCGTCGAAAAACGTCATCAGATTGTCACCAAATGGTCATGAACCAGCCACGAACCAGTCACGAATTGGTCAATTATTTGTTGTCCGTGAACGTGTTCTACAAACGTGTTCTATTTAATGAATCCGTGAACGTGTTCTATTTAATGAACTCAGTGGCTGTTCGTTCACTAATCCACGATGATCATATCTGGTGTTCGAGTTTTTGCCAAAAACTTCCACATCTCAATACCGTAAGAAATGCGGTTTTCGCTATCAGAATTGTGAACTGCTCTAGCTTCATGACATAAGAAATCGTAATGGGTTTTACTACGCCTGTGCCTTTAAGAATAATGTTCAGACGAAGTGAAAGATAACGAAGCGAGGATGCACGGGGCACCTTCTCGATTTGCAAAGTCAGGTTTCTACGATCGTCTGTTCAGGCAACAAAATACGTGGGGAGCTGATGGGACGTACAGTTTCTTCCCCAGCTATGGGTGGGTGCTTAGTTCCGTTCTTTGGGCTCAGAAAAATGTAAATAGTTCTAGTTCCCCTCAATTTAATCTGAACGGTGCTGGTTGGATAGATTTTGGTGGCATGCACAAGTCATAACCGGGAAACTTGTTACAATCTAAGAATTTCTGTAATTTAATAAACATAATATTTCAGTACTGTACTGAAAATGTAATGGTATTTCGCTTTCAAAAATTAACATTGCTTTACCATTTAGCAGTTGATATTTTTTTGACATTTCTTTACTTCAGCTTGGTTTATTTCAGCTTCAATCCCAACTACAAGAAGGATGGACCCTATTAACTATTCTTCCAGTGTATTAAATGGACACGTCCTCCTTTTTGTCCCCTTTTTATACTTTTGTGTTTTAATTATCTGCATAATATTTAGAACGAGCGTTAGAAAAATGTTTTGTATTAAAACAGTATTGTATCGCCTTTTTCGCCGCACTCTACCTGTCTAACAATTTTCACACTCTCGCACCCGATTCTCGCCAATCTCTGCTGGTCTTTTCTGGTCGGAATTTAAAATCCTCGTATAGAGTATTTATCTCGCACTTTCGCACGCGAGAATTCGCGAAAGTGCCATCCATCTCGAAAAGACCGAAAGTGCCGCAAGGACTATTAAATTTAAAGGTGTATTGAGCGGGAATTATTTTTATCATCGTTATTCCGGAGTTTTTACTGCAAATTTAAACTGCCGCTAGCCATTTCACAAAAATGCGGCAGTTTCGGTCTTACTGTAGGTCACCTTCAAGTAAAAGAAAACACACACAATTTTTTCGAGATGGATGGCACTTTCGCGAATTCTCGCGTGCGAAAGTGCGAGATAAATACTCTATGTTAGAGTGCCTTCCGAGGCAAAAAAAGACAGGCTATGGCACGGGCACGCAATTTTGGTTTTCCATACAAAACGATAACTTTGAGTTATTTTTCTGTCCGACATGGCCATTTACTTTTATTTTGATGTTTGTCCATTGTTTTAGTTTTGATTCAACCAATTATTTGGCACACAACCCAAAACAAGGTAAAGCTTTAAAGGGAGAGGCCCACGAGAAAAAGAATTTCTTCAATTTACTTGCGCACAATGTCCGGTATCTCAGAAATATTACTGTGAAAACCGCATAAATTTGCATCTAGAACTCGCAGAGATA
Organism: Pelodera strongyloides; assembly: GCA_036852015.1. Classification (NCBI taxonomy): domain Eukaryota; kingdom Metazoa; phylum Nematoda; class Chromadorea; order Rhabditida; family Rhabditidae; genus Pelodera; species Pelodera strongyloides. The sequence continues at coordinate 33,912 of JAANDG010000374.1, read as the reverse complement.
TTCTATGCTAAACAGTTCGACCAGGCACCGTAGTCAGCAACACAAAAATTAGTTTTTATGGTTTATATCCGTGCACTTGCATTCTTTTTCAACGTAATAATGTTCTAGCGAATATAGATCATTACTACAATTATAACGAGGCGTTTCCAACACAGGAATGACCCAAAAGCGCGAAAATTGATCCTGACAACGGTATCTGACCGAACTGTTTGCCGGAGAATAACTCTGTGAGTTCCAGGCTTCAAACAATGCGGTTCTCACAGTAATATTTCTGAAATTCCGGACATTCTGTGTAAGTAAATTGAGGAAAACTTTATTCTTATGGGCCTCTCCCTTTAAATTCGGCTTCAGAGAGTAAAACGGTGACGAAAAATAATGTTCCTATTCCTAGACCAATACCCACCGTAACCCTATCACAACTGTCCCATATGGTCATGCTGATAATGACTCGACTAACGTTATGCCACCAAATAAGTGGTTGCATTTCTCGCGGGCATTATAACTTTTTTTTGGATAACTGTGGTGCTTGGTGTTGGTCTGGGAGCAACTTTTTTTCGTGGGGAAGTGCTCTGTGAAAGCAGAGACAAAAAGGTGTCCGCGTCCTTATTTTAATATTATTATTATTTTATTAATAAAAATAGTATTACCTAAAAGAATATTATTCTAATATTACAATTTTCTTGGGAGTTCTAGATTCAGTGGGTTCTTGTATGAATTTGCAGAGCTCACTATGAAATTATACGATATGAAGTTGCATCACTTACAGCGCTATGACAGCCGGTTTTTGAAACGGATTTTGGACAACTGCATTCCCATACGCCCACGCTTCATATGGAAACGAGCATGGAAACGAGCAATAACCAATCGAGCTCAATTCGAGCTCCAGTTTGCATAACTACATTGGAATGCAGTTGCCCAGCATACGTTTCACCAATCGGCCGTAATGTCGCTTTAATCATTTTCGAGACAGGCCCAAACTCTCGAAAGAAAAGTTAAACTTCACAACAATATATTGAACATTTTTGCGCATATGACAGTATGCTTTTGAGCTATTTATTGACGAATTTATCGCAATGATACAAAATTGTCTATCTGTGAGCTGCGAAAGTCGTGCGTAAACCATAGTTTACCTTGCATTTAAACATGCTTATATTTGTTGGAAAAATTCCTAATTGGAGATTGTAAAGCCCGTCTTAATCTAGCTTTCTGTCATGCCAAAGCAATATAACCAGAATGCTATTTGTTCTCTTTTTCTCGATACTAATTTCGACACTTGCGAGACTTTTGTTAGCCGTCCCTAATTGGTCTCTTGTCTTTTTTTTGTACAATAAATATATGAATTGTTGCTAATTAGCTTTCATTCACCTGTCGATGATGTTTGACTGCATATAGCTTATATCCTTAGAAGGTTTCGAAACCCTAAAATCTGAGAAGACCCCAAACTTGAGCACAGCACTTGACTCTCAAAGTACCTGTATTTGTAAGACCGTTTCGTGCTCTGCTCCAATCACAAATGCAATTTAAGTGTCACTTTGACGCTTTGACCGCTTCCGGTGATAATATCTTATTATATAAAGTTGGGAGCTTTGTTTGTTTGTGGGTTTTTTTGTGCGTTTGGATGATGTGCGTTACGCTCAGGAAGTAGGATTGGTTCAGTAGTTCACGTTCCCGTGCACTGAGCCACCTCACTCCCCGAGCGCCCCTCTCACAAACTATGAAAAAATGCTTTATATACGGAATATGTGTGGTGTATCGTTCGGGCGCGTCGGCGGCGCTCAAAGTACTTCGATTGAAATACAAAGAACATGCAAATCTAGATCAACAAAACAAGCAGGGAAGCGAGGATTTTTGCATATGATCCATACTTAATTTTTTATCACTTCTTTTGAATCCACGTTTCACGTATACATAAAATAAAATAAATGTAATAGAAAGTCGCCTCGGGCGGCGTAGCCTACTGGTTTGGGATATTTGTCTGTCTGGGGACGCACTCATTGAGAATAAACTTTTGGACTTTTGGTATTATACGATGCGCAAAGTTTTATACGATACTCATGAACTCGTAGTACATCAGTTTCTCACTGCAAAGAGCGAGGATTTTTTGCATGTTCTTTGTAACTCGTAGTACATCAGTTTCTCACTGCAAAAAAAATATATTTTAGCCAAAAAAAAATATATTTTAGCCACAAATGACTTTTATGTTTTGAGTGACGATGCAAAGAACTATACCGGAAGTGGCGGGATACAAATAACTGAACTTTTAATTCAGAAGCAACGAAAAACCTGCTTACAATCTTATTATATAGAAGAGAAACTGTTGCCTAATTTGCATACCGATGTGCGTTACGGAAATGCAAATTTCGTGTTCGGGTATAAAAAGAGTTTCGCAGCTCAATATCGAGTATGCACATGCAATTGTTTCCTATTATGTGAATTTCTTATGAAATGTTTGAAGCTTTGTATATAGGTGTACCCGCGCTAAACCAATCATATTTCCATGTAAGTCGCCTCAGGCGGCGTGATCCGACTGGTTAGTATAAGTATCTACTCATTATAATAATAATAATAGTTTATTGGTACTCACCCCTTCAATAATTTGCATGTTTATATTTTCTACGCCAGATTTTCGTTTTCTCATTCACGTCTATCGAGTTTTACGCTCATCCATCTGAATATTTATGCAACCCATTAGCTTCATTCGACATTACACAGTTATTATTACAACAGAACCAGACACATTTTATTTTGGCTCTGTTTACCTTTAGGGGTCCGAATAAGAAAGAGGGGTCCGAAAACCGTTTAGGGGTCCAAAAAACTTTTAGCTGTCCAAAATACTTTTAAGGGTCCGGAAATGCAAAAATTTCGCCAGACCCAGTCTTCGCCAGACTCTTGCCTGGTATGCGATGCGAGAGGATGGAGCGGATTACTGTTTAAGACATCCAAAAACATCCAAAACATCCGGCATGTGGGCTGCGCATTAGTAGCATTTTAAATATCCCAAACCTCCATCGTACCACTCCCAAAATGGTAACACTTGTCAATTGTCAATCTTAGTTTAGCAAATACTTCCGGAAACTCTTATGAGCAGTGTACGCTAAAACACCGAACGGACAAAAAAGTGAACATCCACGCCGAAAACGATAAGGTGCGCGGCGCTTTCGCCAAATCTTCGCATTTTCGTACCCCTAAAATTATTTTGGACCCCTAAAATTATTTTGGACCCCTAAAAGTTTTTGGACCCTTAAGAGTACTTCGGACCCCTAAAAGTTTTTTGGACACCTAAAAGTTTTTCAGGCCCCTATTTCTCATTCATAACCCTAAAGGTAAATAGAGCCTTTATTTTCAATTACTTTTTACTGCTTATGATACCGCCCTAGTTTGCAGGCAGCCTGCTAATTGCAATTATTTAATTTCAATAATTTCAAGGAAAAGAACTGCGTTGCGGTTCTATGTGCCTATGATGTGCGTGAGAGTAATAGTTTTAAGTTGAACTCTTTACGCAAAAGATTTTTGTTGCACGCTACAATTCAGAAGGAGCTGACGGACTGACGCACTCCATTCATGATGTGTACATTTTCTTACGAGGCAACGAAGTTGGATATTAATTAGTATTTACAATTGCGGTGCAAAACCAAGAGGGAATTGAGAAAAATTCCCGTAAAACCCGCATTCCGTACGCAATTCCGTGATAAACTGCTCTGCCAGCTACAGTAGTCAGAAACAATTTTTGAGTTTCTTTTTTTTCAAGTTGGAGTACTTTCCTGAAAACGAATTCCTGTTTTATGCAGTACCAGTCGGCTCACGACACCTGAGGCGACTTACATGGAAATATGATTGTTTAGCATGGGCATACTTATATACAAAGTTTCAAACGTATCATAAGAAATTCACATAATAGGAAACAATTGCATATGCGTACTTCGATATTGAGCTGCGAAACTCTTTTTATACCCTTATCGAAAATTTGCATTTCCGTAACGCACATTGGTATGCAAATTACGCTACAGTTATGGGGTTTGCAAGTATGCCAAAAACCGCGAGTTTTCCTTGCAAGTATCAATTCGCAAAATCGTGTGCTTTTTACACAACTTTACCGTAACTTTGACACATCCGCACTATAGAAAATCCGCCATCAAAGACATTTTTTGTTGAACAATTGGTCCCGTGGCGATCGGTCGTAAAAACTGCCTGTAGATATGCTCGTGTAGTGCCAAGATACGGTACATTTTTCGATACTTGCAAGGAAAATCGGGCATACTTGCAAACCCCATCACTCTTTTATATAATACGATTTATAATCTTTTTAACAGATTGAGCATCTCCCTGCATTTTCTCCTTTTCTGCAGTATGTGTGGCAATCGGATTAATATCTGTTAATTGAATAGTATTTTTGAAAAATTTCCCCCCAGAAACTGCAAAAACTACAACACGTGAGCTCTTCCAATTAAAGCTGTTTATCCTTTTCTTTTTGAAATTGTAGGATTTCAACTGCGAATTCAAAAACCAAATTTTCAATTTCCCTCCACTTTAAATATAGAGAACATCCACTGTCGCCTCTGTCGGTGGGTTTTTTTTGTAGCGTAAATAGGCCGTGGGATGAAGAAATTTATACTTTAATACGTCTAAAATAATGTTATTGCGTTAACGAAGACGTCTGTAAGTATAATCCGCAAGCCGCACTTTGTTATCCCCCATCTCGCGGATAATCCTTTTATCCAAATTGCAATATAGAGATTAAGAAGTCAAAAGGCCAGATTGAGATGAGCTCCTCCTTAACATTAGACTTAAACTGGAATATTTGCTTCCTTCAGACGGTTCCTCATGAAACACACGCATGCGCTTACCTTTAATTTCGTTATTTGCCTTTCAGACTTACCTACAATGAATATAGGACCTCTCGCTGTATCGCTCAGATAAAACTGACAATGAATATGAATAGCACGAAAAAAACCAAAATCAAGCTAACACCATGAATCCATGAATCATACTGTCGTCGTACAAAGCTTAGCGCTTAGCCATCCTAAGCTTTGAAATAAAAATGCATAGAATCGTTCGCTTCCAGCGCTTTCAGAGCATGTTAGAACGAAAATTGGTGAAAAGAAGAAATACAAAGTAACAATGATGTGGTTAGAACTTATGCTTGTTTTTATTCCTTATATTTCATTTGAAACTCCTCAGCACTTGTTTCACATTCCTTGATACAAAAAGTAGGTTTTCATTGTAGAACATTGGTGGACGCTCGCTGTCGTTTTTCGGACACTCCGAATGGTATTATCGTACACCAGCCGTTCGAAGAGCCCTACGGGCTCTTCCCCGACGGGAGTAATCCGCCTTCCCCCGATTTTACCCTAATTTAAAACATTCACACGTCTACAAAGTCATTTAAGATAAGGGAAACGTATAATCTGAGTCTGGATCTCCATTAGACTAATGGTATGGTACCATGCATATTTGCCATTGAATTTACATAAGCTATCATAGCTCAAGCTCAACAGGTAGAACGTTGGTCTGTGAATCGAGATAGTGTGTTCTGATGTGAGTTGGAATCCCGCGAGCGGCAAAGATTTTGCGTGTTCTCTTTCGATTGTGAATATGAAATTTTCTTTATGAACGGATTTCGCTGTGGACATAAAAACAAACAAAGCCCATGACAAACTCTTCTCCTTTTAGTTTCCTTTTATCGAAAGATGATGGTATTATATTCCGAAAGATGTGGTTTACAAAGTAAAAGCTTTTAATTTTAATGAGTAAATCAATATGAAACTATGAATTCTATCTAAATTTTGGATCGTAGTAAATAGTTGCTTTCCATAGTAGGTATTCAAATTTTGTGCTGGCTTGCAAAATGACTTGTATATTTGCATGTTTAGCTTTGAAATCTGCCTTGCATACGATAGTTTATTTTATTTGATTCGAGTACTTTAGACTATAGATTAATTAATTTCTCCAAACTTAAGCGCTGAACCTCATAATGCTTGTTTTTGTGGAAGGTCAAACCATCATCCTTCGATAAAGGAAAGAAACGTGGGGTGTAGTTTTCGTGAGCCCCTCCTTTAAAGGGTCAGGCCCATTTCAAATCACCCCTATTTTTGATGACCCCATCGGATTCTCCGTTTCAAATATAGTAGGCTGAATTTTTTTCCAATTTTCAGTCGCAATATTCACGCAGTTTTCAGAAATTTACCATGGCCAGTCATACACAACAATAAATCGCAGTTGTCACGCCTATTCGCGCTGATTGGCCAATATCGCAATTGCCGCGCCCAATAGAGCGTATTGCCCAATTAGCGCGGAAGGGCGTGACAACTGCGATATATAGTTGTGTATGACTGGACATGGTAAATTGCTGAATACTGCGTGAACTTTGGGCTTGAAAATTAGAAAAATATCGTATCCTACTATATTTGACACGTAGAATCAGATGGAATCATCAAAAACAGGGGTCACTTGAAATGGGCCTGACCCTTTAAATGCGTTTAAAGGGAGAGGCCCATGAGAAAAAAGATCCAGACTCATATTATACGTTTCCCCAATCATAGAAGACTGTGTAGACGTGTGAATGTTTTAAATGTTTAGAAATGTTTAAAAATGTTTAGAAATGTTTATTAGACTCTTAGAAAGAGCGCAACGCAAAGAGCAAAGCAAATGGGGTAACAATCGGCCCAAGGCCGATGCCTCTTCGAACGGCTGGTATTTTTTTATACTTTAATATAATATTCATATTCTCCATACGAGTTCACACATGATATCGCCATTTTGTAGATATAGCTATTAGACACGGTAATTATTCCGTTTAAACAGACGAGTTAATCAGACTAGACGCAAATTTAAGACTGGCGTTTATGATACTAGCAAAACGCTTTGATTTGCAAATAACTTAGTGCATACATACAGCTTCCGCCTGAATATGCAAAAAGTACGACAATATGTAATGTCCGGGCACTATAATTACCGATTCTAATTGCTGTGTCTAAACAATGGCATTCCCATGTGTAAACTCGTATGGAGAATAGGAATATTATATTAAAGTATACAAATATTGTTTATCTCGTGAGCCTGACCCTTTCAAACGCAGAATATATTATTGTTTGTATATAAAAGAGTAACTGTAGCGTGCGCTAGCACTCACGTTACCAAAGTAGTATACGAATAAATTGTTCCGCGTTGTATAGAAAGGATGGGCTGGTCTTATTATATAAAAGAGGAACTGTAATGTGAGTTATAGGAGTCACGTTACGGAAATTCATATGAATGAATTGTTCCGCAGGCTTATGAAAAGGGGTCGAGCTCAATCGATGATCATGCAAAAAATCATGCAAAAAATCTTATTTGTGATTGACTTCATTCACAAGAATTTTATTTAATTTTAGACACTTCATAAGGGTTTCCTTTTCCTAGATTCATGCCTGCTAACGCTCTGTCAATAGGGGGGGGGGGGGGTAACTTATTGTTATCTTAACATGTTGAATTTTTTTTGACAATGGAAGCTAGCCTCAGGCGGCGTCTGGTATCTCTTATGTATGGAAACATTGATTACCAAGTCGACTCATCGTAACATTAGTTTTCCCGCCAAATTCTCTCTACAACCCGTCATTCACTGTAATCATAATAAACATTGATCCTTAATATTCTTATCATATTGATAAGAATATTATTGGCATTGTAAGAATGTTTACATACAGAAAAACTAATTGAATTTGGTTGAGTTCTACCTGCAACAATAATAATAATAATATTTATTACATCAGAGAGATGCGCACAAAAGCCAACACAGAGTAAAATGTTTGAAAACAAATGATATCTATTGAAAGGAGATAAGGACACAAAATTAGGATTTTTTTTGGGACTTATAACAAGAGCGTGTATTAGCCGAGCACTACAAACCCAGTAGCTGGACACTATCGGACACTAACACACATAAGCGTGCACAGACCCAGGGTTACGTCAGTGGCTAAATTCAGGGGGCCGAACAATCATTCGAAAGAATGCCTAAGTTGCCTTGACTTGTCATTAGCACGTAGCACAGTGCAAGGCCCTTCCCGGACGAGTATAACGAAATTGCTAGTTGATTTTCCTGCTGATGCAAAACAGCTCTTTGAGTACCATCTCTTTTTAACAGAGTTATTGAGAAGCAGTATAACTAACTTGGACACATCTAATTAGTTTTTTTTCCAGTAGCAACTTGTGGGTTCAAAAAACTAAATCCTAAATGGTTCAGTAGATAGATGTTGCAAGGTAGTAGGTCCCCGTGCGGCATATTTATTTGACTTTAAAATTTTTGTTTACTTTTACTTCACTCCTTTTTTTTACTGCTTCTAGATATGACACATTTTATCTTCTTAGTTCGTTTACTATAATTACGTTGTATTAGTACTGTTACCGCAGTAATTATTGAGATTGATTATGCGTATTTTTATAACGCAGTGTTTATGTTGCATTGCTTTCTTTGGTTCACTTTGTACTTTGTACAAAAATGCCAGGAGAACTTGTTAACCATCTGTATACCTTTTTAAAGGGTAACTACAGCACTACAAATTCGTAGATTTTATTCGCCTTTCATTAAATATCAGCCGGATGAAGAGCCCGCCTGGATGAATCGGATTCGGCCGATTGTTTCCCTAGTTAAGAAAATATATTTCTGGAAAAATATACAGAACTTTCGCTATTCCTACCTTTCACTCCAATTTTGCAAATTTGCTACTATTGAAAGTGCCCTTATGTAGAGCAGAGAGATACGTGCGCTATACTCAGCAGAGCTCAAAAGGCAGAGCGCTCGACTGTGAAGCAAGAGTTATGTGTGTTCACGGTGGGTTCGAATCCCGATGGAGGCAAACATTTTTGTATGTTCCATTTCTGCGAGAAAATCTTTAGGAATGGGCTTTGTTGCGTTCACACGCGGCTTCAAACAAAAAAAATAAACTCTTCTCCTTTATACAATAAGATACTAAGATTATGAAGAAAAATACGGTACCAGCACCGAGTTACAGCAAAACGAACTCAGGGAGAGAAAACACTGAGTATGTGATTTACCTACCGTAATATGCAATTATGCTTGGCAATTGCATTCTTTTCTGGTGAAATTCATCTCGAACCAAAAGTTTTCTTTTACTTTTCCGGCTCGAATGCGCCCATATGCGATGCCCTGGCAACTGTAATTTACCAGATCCCATTCTCATATTTCTCTCCCTGAGTTCGCTTTCTGTGTTATTTTAATGGCAGCGTTGTGTTTTACGTACATTCCTGTATTCAATGAAGATATAATAAAAAGGTTGAATTTATAGTGACTGCGTCCCCTTAAAGGCACACTCACTCGTTTTTTTCAAATATCGGTTCCTAACCAACATGTGAATTTTTCCAATCTTATGAACAGCGCCCAACCGCCCACTATCGCTATCAGCTGGCTGACCCTGCCGGTCCAGTGCTTATCGGTCTTCAGCACTAGAGATTGTGAAAGGGTCATCTCACCATCAGAGGGAAGAAATCAGTTGGCAGGTCCTCTTCAATCAGATGGCCTCTTTGTTTCAGCTTGAACTGGTTTATTTAAATGGACAGGCCCATCAAACTAAACCTATATTTACGTAACGTTCATAATGTACATAAAGCATTTTGTTACAATATATACAAACCAAATTTCAACTTCTCTTTCCATTTTCAAACACTATTTCTAGAACCTATACGTATATTCATGTCTTGACATCTTCATATTTTTATATTTTAATTATTTTGTTTTTACTACTCTCACCCTCGAGGACTTTTTCCGATGCGCTCATCGTATATGTATACCGTAAAACTGCAGAGATCGACGAAGCTGTCTATGCAAATTTATTAAGAAATTAAAATGCGAGCTAAATTTGTAAATGCACCTTGGAAATCTGCAGCTTTACGGTACACATTTACGATGAGCTCATCGGAAAAAGTTCCCCAGGGTGAGTTTAGGTGAAATTTTGTTTGCATACTTTATACATTTATACTAATTATGAACGTTTCGTAAATATAGGTTAACGTTGATGGGCCTCTCCCTTTAATAAGCCAATATGCCATCAGAAAATGTTTTGCGTCATTTTTTGATTATTTCATTTCAATGTCAAAGACCCGTTCTCTAACCCAGCACAAAACGTTTTTTTTTAAATTCCATCGCTTCTAAAATATGAAAACACAAAACGGAGGGTTTATATCCATAATGAAAAGAAACGCCCTTGTAAGCAGTTGTTACTGCAGCACGTAATATATAAAAATAATAAAGTTGGGAGCTTTGTTTGTTTGTTTGTGCGTTTGTTTGAGTGTACGTTTGGATGATGTGCGTTACGCTCAGGTTGTAGGATTGGTTCAGTAGTTCACGTTCCCGTGCACTGAGCCATCTCACTTCCCGAGCGCCCCTCTCACAAACGTCCAAAAAAGGCTGCATATGTGGAATATGTGTGGTGTATCGTTCGGGCGCGGTGGCGCGCAGCTCATATTAGGAAACAAAGAACACTCACAACTCAAAGAACTTCCAAATCACAATACTTGACAACTTTTTATGAAATACTTTTTTGTAATCACTTCGTAGTCTAATTTTTCATTTACTCATTTTACAAAGATTTAGTCGACATATTTTGCAACAAAGCATTGACATTTCCCTTATTTCCCATGAAACGAGCGTCCAATCTTGAGCGATGTTTCGGTCGAACGAAAGAACATTCAACAGAATTTCTTAATTTCGCGTAGTTTTTGCTTTAGTATGGATAATACACGGTATCACCTGTAACGTTCGACGACATTCTTTAGTTTAATACAGTTAAGGAAAAGATCTGTGACAATTTTTTTAGGATTTCGGATTTTTTCCGCTTTATAGAGTCTAACGATTTGCAGACAGTTTAGGAGGAATACGTTCACCAGTTATATAAAGGGCACACTAAAACTATGTTCGATCCCATGTTTGACATTCGTATAGGTTTCAAAAAGTAAAATAGCGGTCACTTACCCCGCTGCTTTTAGGCTTTGGCAAATTTTTTTTTAGATTATAGACTTATAGAGTCCAGCAAGTTGCAGACAATTTAGGAGAAACATAGTCAACAGAAACTAAGTTCTACCCCCGTGTTTGATATTGGTGTAGGTTTCAAAAGGAAAATAACAAAAGTAAAACTATTTCCTTCGGACAAATGTTTGCTTCTAACTTATGTAGCCCAGCGAAACATTGCGACGTATCATCCAGGCACTTATTCCTTTTTTTTGAAATTTTTTTTGATATTGTAGAGTCCAGCAAGTTGTAGACAATTTAGGATGAATATAGTCAACAGAAACTAACAATAAGTTCTAACCCGTGTTCAATATTGGTATGGGTTTCAAAAGGAAAAATGAGAGACTGGAGACTCTTTATTTATATGGACATGTTTCTTCCTAACTTATATAGCCCAGCGAAACATTGCGGCGTATCAGCCACGCGATATTAAGCTGCTTTTAGGATTTGGAATTTTTCGATATTATAGAGTCCAGCAAGTTGCAGACAATTTAGGAGTAATATAGTCAACAGAAACTAAGTTCTAACCCGTGTTTAATATTGGTATGGGTTTCAAAAGGAAAAATGAAAGGCTGGAGACTCTTTGCATAGAAATGTTTCCGCCTAACTTATATAGCCCAGCGAAACATTGCGGCGTATCAGCCACGCGATATTAAGCTGCTTTTAGTAGGTTTCGGCAATTTTTTCGGTCCTAGAGTAGAACAAGTTGCAGTCAATTTAGGACGAATACAGTCAACAGAAACTAAGATCTATCCCCGTGTTTGATATCGGTGTAGGTTTCAAAAGGAAAAATAACAAAGATGAAAACCATTTCCTTTATGTAAATGTTTGCTTCTTACTTATATATCCCAGCGAAACATTGCGGCGTATCAGCCACGCGCTTATTCCGCTGCTTTTCGGTTTTGGAAATTTTTTGGACGCTATATTTGTCCTACGATTTACAGGCAATTTAGGAGGAATATAGTCAACGTCCTAAAATGGGCGAACCAAAACTAAGTTCTATCCCCAGGAAACTATTCTTGCGAGAAATAGTTGCTTCTACTTATAGATATAGCCCAGGGAAACATAGCGACCATCAGCGAATATTGGAAAGACGCCTCAGGCGGCGGTAGCCGACTGGTATAAAAATAATAATAATAAAATACACATTTTACCCCACTGAGTCTTAAGTCTTTCATTCGTTATAACCTGGTCGACTTATCCAGCTGTGCTATTTAAAGGGACAGGTCCACTTCATGAAACCAAAACGTTATTATTTTTATTTGATTCGCCGTCGTTTCATCTACCAGAACAAGTAAAACAAGTTTGGCAGAAAATCACTCGCAAAGAAATATTTAATAAAAAGTGGTACCAAGAATTGAGCACAGCAGATTACGGTAGATGTTGAAAGGTGAATGCAATTCTGGTAAAAAAAAATTTACGATTTGGGCATGAATTTTTAAAAAAAAAAGTGACAAAATAACTACTTTGTCATACAAATGACGAAGACGGATGACATATAGTTAGTTTATGTGGTCTCGATGTATGGCAAAAATTGCCGGATTTTGCTTCCAAGTATGGCTTTAATTACCGTAGTTTGGCACTACACGAGGACAAATACAGACCGCCAAAAAATGGTCCCGCGGCAGGTAGCCACAGGACTATTTTTTCGAGCGTGCATAAACTGCGCATTTTCGCCTCGTCTAGTATTATCAATGGTGCATTTTCTAACTTTCAAAGGTGTATGCAAAATCGTACACGAGATGCACATTTGATACTTGGAAGCAAAATGCGCTGTTTTTGCCATACATCGAGACCCCATTGGTTTGGCAAATAAAATAAATTGGTTGTTTAAAAAAAAGCATCAAACGCATGGTCATGATTCCGCCCTTTTGGGTTACCAAACAACGGTCGCCAGAGCACGGTTTATCATGCACCACCCCTACCGTAAAAACGGTACTCGAGGGCCATGTTTTGCTAAATATTTCGTTGGAGCTTATTTCCTACCAAACTTGTCTTACTTATTCTGGTAGATGAAAACACGTCGAATCAAATAAAAATAATAACGTTTTGGTTTATGAAGTGGCCTGTCCCTTTAAAGGGATAGGTTCACCTTGAATTGCACCTTTTTTATAATTTCTATTGATGTTACATTGAGTGATATAGTGCTGGAAATAGCGTGATAGGGCTGGAGACGCTAGAAGATGCAGGGCCCAAATATTCACCCTCCAATATATCACAACACTCTCCTGCACCTCTGCTCTGTCACGCTATTTCGCACTTAAATAATAATGTTTATTGGAACAACGAGTCGTAGGAACAAAGAAGAAAGTTTTTGGGGTAATTGCTGTGAGCTCGTAAACAAAAAGGTACCCTACGACGTTGGTGCGTTGTAATTTCTATTGACAGTTTGGTGTACCGGTTAACTACGGTTGCGGTATGCCAGTAGTTTTATAAAGTCGAGGTAGCTTAGCTTTTGAGCTTGATCCTGGCTCGAGGAGCAAAGGAAATTTACTGCAATTTTCGCATTTTGACCGTCATAGGCCATAGGTCATACTTTTCTATTGACAGTTTGGTGTACCGGTTAACTACGGTTGCGGTATGCCAGTAGTTTTATAAAGTCGAGGTAGCTTAGCTTTTGAGCTTGATCCTGGCTCGAGGAGCAAAGGAAATTTACTGCAATTTTCGCATTTTGACCGTCATAGGCCATAGGTCATACTATCAAAAACATTATAAAAAAAGGTGCAATTCGAGGTGAACTTCCCTTATGATTGAACAAAATGCTACGAATTTCTTTTGACTTGCTTCGAATTTGCTTGTTTATTATTTATTTATTATGTGTATTTTATTACACAAACTGCACGTTACATTGCTTTCTTTGATTGTCTTTGTGCGTAATACATTATTATAATTATTAATTATTATATCCCTTTAAGTCCCGTTTACGACACTGCTTTACACTGTATCCGCTGTTTCGTGTTTTCGCGTCGTCCGAGCGAAATAACGATTATTCGTGCATGGTTACTGATGTTTACAGGTGTTCGCAGCTCTTACTTCCAGATGAAATTCGCGGCTCTACTTCTGTTGGTCTTTGGTGTAATCTTCACCGCGGTGTTTGCCAGACACCACCATCATAAGCATACGCATCATCACAGACGACCGGTTGACGTTGAGGAACACGAATTAGACACGGAAATGTAAGAAACAGTTTTTAGGATGTTCTCCAGTCTATGCAGTATTCTGTTTGTTCAGCTTCAGTCGCTTCAGTCGTTCAACCTTTCTGAGCTACAGTAACCTTCAGAATAAAAATTATAGCTTGCACAATTTTCTTGTGCAAGCTATAATTGGGACAAATTGGCCCCGAAAAATGCATTATTTTGTCAGAAAACTACGATTACGTAGGATTACGTAATCATGGCTGTAAAATATATAACTCGCAAAAAAGGATATCTATTTTCTGTCAGAATTCACGTAGATACACCGTTCTTTCCATAATATTACGATACTGAATTGTGGTATTTATGGCGGTTTTCCATGTAGATCCTGGTGTTTTCTCACAAAAAATGCCAAGCAGTGCAGTAGAAGCATGCAATATTTAACGCTCAGTTACCTAGCATTTATCCTTCTTTTCATAGTTATAAAGCAAATTAAAATCTTATCAAAACTATTTTAGAATTCAACTGCACAGTGCACTGCCTGATCCGGGGAAAGGTGTTGTTTGGGCAGTACTCGTCGCTGGTTCTAATGGATGGTGGAACTACAGACATCAAGTTAGTCGATAAACTTATATTTCATAGGTCATGACCTTTTCCCCATTTAGGAACATTTCCTTAAAGGGTCAGGCCCATTTCAAATGACCCCTATTTTTGATGATTCGATCTGATTCTCCATGTCAAGTAGGATACGATATTTTTCTAATTTCCAAGCGCAAAGTTCACGCAGCATTAACCAATTTACAACAGACCCAAATATCTATCGCAATTGGCACGCCCCTTCGCGCTAATTGGGCAATATGCTCTGTGGGCGTGGCAATTGCGATCTTGGCCAATCAGCGCGAATTGGCGTGGCAACTGCGATATATAGTTGGGTATGACTGGCAAAGGTAAATTGCTGAATAGTGTGCGAATTGTGTTCTTGCAAATTAGAAAAATATTGTATCCTACTATATTTGATATGGAGAGTCAGACGGAATCGTCAAAAATAGGTGTCATTTGAAATGGACCTGACCCTTTAACGGGTTTTCTAAAAGTAAAAAGAAGAAGAAGTAGTTGCAGTTTCCCGTTGATTCCTTTTATGTTGTATCAGACGGCTAGTGCCGCCTGAGGCGACTACCCAGGCGATCCTACTAAATATACTGCATTCTTATATGGAACGTCTGAAGCTATCTTTCAAGTAATGTAATAAAATTCGATTGCGCTTATTTTGAAGATTTGCGAATAGGGACTACTTATACCAAACGACTGAAACGTGGAATTCCGTTTAGTTCTCACAAACAAAAAAGTAAACTCTTCTCCTTTATACAATAAGATTTAGGCAGACATTGGGCATGCATACCACACGCTCAAGTCACACGGTATTGATGCAAAACATATAATCACGCTTATGTATGACGATGTGGCACACAATAAACAGTAAGTTGTACTCAAGCTGTGTACTTTTGAGGGATTCGTCTATTTGGCGGAACCCTCATTTCTTGGCTCTTCAGAAAAATTCTCAGAAAAATTCAGAAAAATCAGAAAAATCAGAAAAATCAGAAAAATTTATTGGTGATTCATTGTCAGGTTTATGAATGGAGTATATATTTAGTAGTAGTGATGAGTGAGGTAGAAACATTGATACATTACATGTACCAGGTAATAGCGATGCTGCACATTATGATAATATGCGTCACGTACATTTGTCAACCGTAAAAGACAATTCATAACAAAATAATTCGTTTGATCTGTTATTCGCTAATCCTACTGTGATACAGATACAGTGTGGATTCTGGGGCAGGGTTATGATAACGTTACACTGAACATATATCTCTGAAATAAGGCAGTTAATAATATGAGCTTAAATATAAAAAATATTTCCAAGGAACATTTCTTGTGTGATCCTTTGATTATTTATCTTCTTTTATATTAATTACTTTTATAATTTACTATTAAAAGGTCGGGACCACCAACTTGAACCTATATTTATAATAATAATAATAATAATTTATTGACACATTATATAAAATATATTAGTGTGCATCATATAAATGATGATGAGAAGGTTGGCAAATTAAGCCGCATGTAACGATTAGCTTGAGGTTCGTTTGTAAGAAAAGAGTAACACCTTGCAACAAATCAATTACCAATAAGATTGAGTGTTTCGCCATAGTTGATTTTTTGAATGTTCGTGCATTACCTCAGGAAATAAAACAATAACATAACACACACAATAGTGAATTATAAGATAAATCTATATACTACGGCATGCCTAAGAATAGTTTCTACCTAGCCACCTTTCTCAAATTCTAGCATCCGTAATATACCTCCACCCGCAGTAATTCGAATGCGCTATGCACGAATACCGCACATGGTAGTTTTTGTGGATAAGCCACAGGCGTGCTACTCAAGGATACAGGTAAAATGATTAAAGACAAGTTTGCTTCATGAGTTGTTCACTGAGGTTGGTTCCATACATACATGTTTGCACATGTTTGATTCTGATATGATTCTTTTAGAACGCAGATAAACATAACAAATACGATTCGATGTAGATAACAGTTGAAAATAGATACGAAACGAAATAACAAAGGTGAAAGTAAATATGATATTTAGGTTTCTTCGTGACTTTTCCATGATGTAGATGTAGCTGCAAACTCTAATGGCCGTTTTTAGAAGACTTCTAAATGAATGTGATGATTAATTCGTTCTTCGAATATAGGTATATTCCCTAAACCCGACTGTCATTTTCTTCGAAACTATTTAGAATTTGAGTGATGTCTGACGATTTCAATAGCCTTTTAAATGTTTTAGAATCATGTGCCTTTAGCAATTGTTCTGGCATTTTGTTTAGCCATCTGGCCGTACGCAGAAAGAAACTGTGATAAAACGGGTTACGCTTTGCCAAAGGAACATGATATTCAAACGACGATAATCGTCCTCGAGTAGGGGTTATTACGTAATATTTACTGAAGGAGTTGGCTAGTTCGCCTTTCAAAAGTTTGAATGTGAATATAAGGTCGTGTTGGATTCTTCTTTGTTGCAATGAAAGCAGGTTAAACTTACGTAATCGGTCTGAGTAAGATGGGATCAGGGTGCATTTTGGGTAACATTTTTGAAAGATCATGCGAGTGATTCTTGATTGCACTTTTAGACAACGCTTGCAAACTCTAACAGAGGACGGACCCAAGTTTTATACGATTTTACGAGAATCAGAGGATTTCGCTGCTTAATGCTCTTAGTAAGAGCATACCAAACACCCATACTTTTCGTACATATATTAGAAATGTGGTCAACAAAATGCCAATTATCTTGTATCTGAATTCCCAAATCTCTCATAGAAGAAACCACTCCCAATTGAGTTCCATTCACACTATACTTATACTTACAGTTTTTCTTTCCCATATATAGAACCTTACATTTTTCACTAGCCAACTCAATTTGCCAATCGATACAGTACTTCGACAACGTATCTAGCGACTTTTCTAACGAGAGATTGGCACTCAAAGCTTCATGTGGTTGATAACTACAGTAGATTTTACAATCATCAGCAAAACAGCGTATGTGTATGTTAGGAGAAGTTCGAATGACATTGGGAAGATCACATATATACAAAAGAAACAATATAGGACCAAGTACAGAGCCTTGAGGCACACCAGATGTGCCACAAGGTTATTTTTTCACAATTTTTATAAATGGTGTTTGGTATAATATATAAACTAGGTTTAAACCTGTTTGAGAGTATATAGTACGAAGAAAGCAATTGAACCATTATTTTCTTATTGTGTCTCCCGAGGGTAGCTCGCTGTTTTTGTCTGTCCCGTATGTCTCTGGCTACCCAGCTACCCTCGGGAGGCACAATGAGAAAATAAAAGTGCAATTGTTTTATCCGTACTATATACTCTCACTTAAAACTTACTTGAAAAACTTCACGGTGTGGTGAACCCGGTATGTATATATATTATAATAAATTAATAAACACTATTTAAAATTTTTTTTGAACAAAGCCTATATATTGGCATAATTTGGTGGGCCTGACTCTTTACCCAATTATAGGAATCCCTACCCTGGAAAACTGTTCAACCGCCCTCATGGAGAAGATGTTTATGAGGTAATACTGATAAATTTTGAAAGTGAATTACTTAAATTGCCATAAAGTACAAAATAATTATTATATTTTTATTATATGAAGAGCATAAGTTGCAATGCGTAATTTGTAGCTCGCCTTTGTCCTACTACTACGGTCCCATCACTGCAAAAAAAATCGGGTCAAAAGCGTCCGCGCCAATACAGCAAAAAAAAAAAAACATAGCTTGGAGACACTGTTACGGTCGTGTTGGTTGTAACGACACCTTGCAGGGTGAAAACACTCAAATTTTCCACAATTTATCGTAGAAATTTTCTGAAATAAAGGACAAATATCAATTAGGGTCTCGAGATCGACTACCGCGGAAAGGACGTGACACCAGAAAATTTCATAGCAATTCTGAAAGGAGACAAGACATCAGTAAAGGGAGGAAATGGAAGAGTTCTTAAGAGGTTTCTTCTTAATATTCGTATAGTTTATGCTTAGATTGTTTCTCATTTAGTTTATTATGTTTCATTCCTATGAGTAGGCATTTTAACCCGTTTCCTATTATTTACACACCAGACGTCTATCGCCGCCTAAGGCGTCTTTCAATGCTGCACAGGCAATACTTAAGAAAAGTGTGTATACTTATATGAAACGTCTAAAACGTATTGTCAGTAATTAATGTAATGAAACTCATTTCGTTGATTTTGGTTTGCGAATGTTTACTGCTTATACCAAATCCTTGAAACGTAGTACGGTTTTCGTTGCGGATTCGGTGTCTAACATCTAAACTCTTCTCCTTTATATAATAACATACTTGAAACCTAGTATTGGATTTCGTTGCGGATTCGGTGACAAACATCTAAACTCTGCTCCTTTATATAATAAATTATCCTACCATTAGGCTGAAGCTGAACGGGTATATAGTTTTTACGTTTTTAGTGCGAATAGTGAAATTTTTACTTTTTTTCAGCAATTCAAATGACCGAATCTTTGTCTATTTCACTGATCACGGAGCCACTGGCCTGGTTTCCTTCCCCGAAGGAATTGTAAGCTAACATGTCACGTCAAACTAAGAAACCTGATGTGTGAACGCTTGGAAAATTGTGCGATTGACATAACTTTGTTTGACGAAGCTTGTGTTCAACTATGGCCATCATTATGATGTAACCTGATGAAGGTTTGCGCCAAGAGGCCTTGTGAGCTGGATTAGCAAACCTCGCAAAGTGTACAGTGTATTGAATATATATTTATTTTGGATTGAGCCCTGAAAAATCTGTCTATGAATGTTCACTCATAGCATTTTAGCTCACAGTGAAGGCGCTTAACAATGCTTTGGAAGATATGCACAAGAAAAAGAGATATTCCCAGCTTGTTTTCTATCTTGAAGCGTGCGAAAGTGGAAGTATGTTCGAGAATGTGCTGAAGAGGGATATAGACGGTGAGACCATCTTGGATATTCGACAGATATCCAAAACGTATAGATTTTATATAAAGCTTAATTTAAAATTAAAGTGTAATTCAAAAATTCTTAGATTAAAGGCTCAAGCCCATTTCAAATGACGATGATTCCATGTCAAATATAGTACGATACATTACTTTCCAAGCCGAACTTCACACACTATTAATTTACCATGGCCAGTCATGCCAACTATCTATCGCAGTTGGCATGCCTATTCGCGCTGATTGGACAATATCGCAATTGCCACTCAAAATAGAGCATATTGCCCAATTAGCGCGAAAGGGCGTGACAACTGCGATCGATAGTTGAGTATGACTGGCCATGGTAAATTGCTGAAAACTGCGTGAATTTTGCGCTTGAATATTAGAAAAATATCGTATCCTTCTATATTTGACGGAGAATCAGATAGAATCATCAAAAATATGGATCACTTGAAATGGGCCGTTGAGAAAAATAACCCCAAAAGTGTGCTTCTGAACAAAAAATGTCATTACGGGCGACGGGGTGCGCGTTAACGGCACACATCTTTGCTGAATGCACTCCCTTGTAGTATATGCTGTGTCGGCGGCCAATGGTCACGAGTCGTCGTGGGGAACATTCTGCGAGAACGATATGCGACTACCCTGTCTTGGGGATCTCTTCTCCGTAAATTGGATGATGGACTCCGATGTGGTATCGATGATAGTTATATCTTCGCGTGTATTTACTTTTTTCAAAGATTTTTGATCCCACTAGTTAACTACTACAATTGAGCATTGAGAAAAGACGGGCTATAGACAAGGGCCAAAAGTCATAAAAGAAATACTATGCTCCAACTCGCCGAAAATGAATAATAATGGTCCAACATAAACGCGACAGTATTTTAACAACAGAATAACTATTGTATGCTGTATAATATATATTACATTGCACAATCATATTATACAGTATTCTTGTAGGAAGATCTAACCACCGAGACCTTGGAGTATCAGTTCGAAATTGTCCGTAACAAGACCGATAAGAGCCACGTTATGCACTTTGGAGATCTGGAAATCACAAAGGTAGGGTGGCTTTTTTGGCTTGCATCTATTGCGAGTTTTGTTTTACTGAAAGTTGAACTGCAGCGATTTTGCTATAGATTTTCCAACATTTTCTGTTCAGGAACCCGTTGCTTTCTTCCAAGGAAACAGGAAAACGCATCTCAATGACTATAGAAAGAATGCTCTCGTGAGTCTGCTAGCTTATGATGTAATAATTAAGTTGGAATTTTCACCTCGTCACTGATTATTATTAGCGAGACAAACAAAATGACGACGTCCAAAATAACTCGAGAATCGCCGATAAATTGAGAACGCCTCCTTTAAGAAAGAGGCTCTGGCAGGAGCCGTGAGCTGGCCGTCCCGTGATGTTGAACTAATGTCTCTTATGATGAAGAGAGACAACACAAATGATCTCACTGAACAAAAGGCAACCACCCGCCAAATTGCTGACATCTACGCGGTATTTTTTTTTGCAACTTTTAACTCCCCAAAAATAGTGATTTATATCTAGCGTGCAAGCTAGTATTATACATGAAATCCTTCTATTTTGAAAGCCTTGCTTTATACATATATGGGCGTATGGGTTAAAAAATACCGCACACAAGATATCTTCCCTGACATGCATGCGAATGTATGATCTGCATTATGCATTATCTATGTACGGTGGGTAATTTCGGCTTATTGCTTGACAGACACTGACACCAAGCTGAAGGTCCCCTTATTGCCCACCCTTTATATGGCTCTCTATATATATTCAGCGGTGAGTACAAGTGTTTCAGACCCGCAAATCGATCAAGACTGTTTATCACAGTATTGTCGACTCTCTCTTCGACAGCGATGTGGACAAGAGACTAATGTTTGAGGACCGAAAGTAAGATTAAATTAGTTCCTAAACAAATCATCTTTACCAGTTTGCACACACGTGGAGTTAAACATGAGCGTCTCTCCCTCCTGGCAATAACGTGCAGTTCGAATTAAGTAACTCGAAGTCTAATCTGCTGTGGTAAAATAAATCGTCAAATAATCCAGAAAACGCTGTTAAAGGGATAGGTTCACCTTAAATTGTGTCTGTTTTTTTTGTTTCTTTATTTTCGTGAAGTACTAACATGTGAAGTACTAACATGACGTTAAAGGAGGAGGCTCACGGGATCTAAGTGTACGATTTCTTGCTTCTTATCGATAGATGATGGTACTTGCTTCCAAGAAACATGCCTTATGATGCAAAAGCTTTTAATTAGAAGGAATAAATCAATATAGTGCTTAGAATTTTATCAAAATTCTTGACCATAGCCTTTGTAATTGTATGTGTCCCGAGGGTAGCTGGGGACTCAAAATAAGAAATTAAGGGTGCAACTATAGCTAGATACCCTCGGGAAACATACAATAAGAGCCAGATACCCTCGGAACACAAAGGCTACGGTCAGGAATTTTAATAAAATTCTAAGCATTACATTGATTTATTCCTTCTAATTAAAAGCTTTTGCTTCATAAGGCATGTTTATTAGAAGCAAATACCATCATCTATCGATTAAAAGAAAGAAATCATACACTTAAATCTCGTGAGCCTCCTCCTTTAAGGGTGATATTTTTATAGATAGCAACTTAAATTTATTTTGGTAATAGGTGACAAGTTCCATATGAGCAACATCAGTTGAACATGTGTTTTATTTCATCGAAAAACTAATTTTGTCGCGCCGTTCACACAAGTGCCACAGCAACTGTGTCTGTCTGATAGATTCTCTGTCTGTCTGCCTGTCTGTCTATCTATCTGTCATGTGTAATCAGCTATTTCAGATTGTTATCACAGCTCGAGTGCCACCACAATGTCGTACACATCTTCGACAAGGTGTGCGTTGATGTCAACAAGGTGGGAATGACAGTGTTATTTTGTGATTGTTTACCTACTTATCGAAGTTGCTTGAGCAATCAAGTGCAATAATTTTGCAGTCCCATATTTGCCATATTCTCCCGGGACACGCCATATTCCCCCGGGACACGTCTCTACAGCCATATTCCCCCGGGACACGCGGTAATTAAATAAAGGTGCAATTGTGTTGCGCCTACGGCATAGTTATCCCAATGTCCACCGCGAAAAATTTCAGCGGGATAGAGTCTAGCCGAAATTTAGTGTACATATATTATACTAATCCACCTTTATACAAATTATAAGATCATGCTAAATATATGTATACTTTGATGAGACCGTCCCTTCGCCCCTTGATGAAATCGCCCCGTACGTTATTTTTGGTATGTATTCTTCACCCCCATAAAAATAACAATCAGTACAAAAAAAGTTTCCAAATCAAGGGTCCCAGCCAGAGTCTGTAGTTCGCTGCTATTGGATTGACTTGATCGAAATCTCCGTTCTATTCACAGCTGGTGCATTATGGCCGGCGGGAAAAGAGCGCTATAGACAAAGAGAGTTAACGACTGATGTTGAGAGTAGATAGTGACAAAGTTAGAGAGCGATTTCTTTCCCTAACCTAACTCTCTTTGCCTATAGCGCTATTTTTCTGCCGGCTACAATGCACCATCAGTCGAATAGAAAGGAACTTCCGATCAAGTCTATTCAAAATCAACAAACTACAAACGAACAGACGAAGAACAGACTCTGGGATTCTTGATTTGGAAACTTTTTGTACTGATTCTGAGTTTTATGGGTGAACGATACATACCAAAAATAAAGTACGGAGCGATTTGAATTTACCCCATCCCTTTAATTCAAGATAATGTTCAGTTGCTTGCCTTACTCATAAACGGTTCTATATTCATTTACAGTTTGACTACGCTCTCAAGTATATCTACGTGCTGGCCAACCTGTGTGAGGAGATTAAAAACACGGATATTATTGTATCTGCAATGATGAACGTCTGTCCGGATGCATTTTTTAATGCTAATTGAACACTCTCCAAACATTGTTGAATCATTTTAAACACAATTTTGAAGAAATTTTGCAATTAGATTAATTTTTTTGAAGGCGAAAAACCGGCAGGTTTTTGAAACGCATCGAATACACTAGCATTCTTATGCAGCATATGCAAATTAACGTAAATTTGAATGAAAAAATCGAGCTAAATTTGGGCGAATTAGCATAAATTCGTTAGAAATCAGTTGTCTACGGTGCGTTTTTCACAAACCGGCCGGTATTTCGCTTTAAAGGCTCCGTGGCCTCGAAACCAGTTGACCTTATGGAACTCACCAGAATATGTACTCAAAATGAAATCCACAGGAAACAATATGACTGAACCGTATAGGTAAGGTACGGTTTCTGCAAAAGGAAATTTGAGTCATTTGCCGTCATCGTATATTTGTAGCGCGTTTAGAAAAACTTTGCTGTTTTTGCGCAAAAATTAGATTTTGCCCAAATATATGGTAAAGTTTTCCTGAACGCGCATCAAATATACGATGGTGGGAAGTGGAAAGTTCCTCAAATTTCGGCTTGCAAAAATCGTACCTCTGTTCAACCATATTCCAACATTTCGGCGCCCCTCAAATTATAGGCACCCCGCAAAAATCGTGCAAAAATCGTACCTCTGTTCAATGTTTATTTTGGGTTTCCTTTTGAGTACCTATTCTGGTGAGTTCCATAAGTCCATAAGGTCAACGGAGCCTCGAGTGGACTGTTTTTAAGTGTCACGGAGCCTTTGGGATTTTAAATTTGCTAGAAAATACAAAGAAAATAAACATGTGCATGAAAAATTTTGCCTGTATGTCGAACTGATAAATTTTCCGTGTTATTTTTGTATAAATTTTGCATGTACCAAGTAAAAAAAGATCTTACAAAAATCTTACAAAGAAAAAGATAAAGAGAGATCTTGCAAACACGTAATTTATTGGCCCCACTTTTCATGAACTGTAAATGTGCTCCGTTTTTTTCGACTCCTATTCTTTTTGCTTGTGCATTTTGATTTTGCTTGTGCATTTTGATCACTGGAAGCACCCTGTTAATAAAAAAAGTTTTGAATATAATATATTGAGTATGTGTATGCATATAATATCAGTCTGTATTTTACATAGGTTGTAAGGCTGCAGACTTGCAGAGTGCACCCTTTTAATCTTATGGGATGAGCAGTTGTCAGCCATGAGTAGAGGAAATAGTAATAGACACTTGCAGCCATGGAAGGTAATACCCCGTGGATCGTGAATCTGCGTGGTAGAGACGGTAGGCACTTCGGAACACAGTATCGTGATTCTGCGTGGTAGAGACGGTAGGCACTTCGGAACACAGTATCGTGATTCTGCGTGGTAGATACGATAGGCACTTCGGAACATAGTAGTAAAATTTTTATTTTAAGATTTCAATGATTATATTGTCCAGGAATTTGTTCCTCATGAAAACAGATCGCACGGAGATGGTTTTCATCGATCGATTGCGGACATTTCATGGTTATCCTATTAGACGCGTGACGATAAGAAGCAAGTCGACGAATAACAAAAGGATCGCAATCACCGAATCTCCACGGTTCCATTAGAGTATCTTCATGTTTAGTCCACTGTAAATAAATGGTTCAAAAAATATAAATAAATATATGTGTATAGACAAAAAACAAAAGACGGATTTACTGGCACTCACGTCTATTTGCAAAACCATTGGCTGCTGTGCATTGACAAGACCCAGGAATCTGCCTATGCGCCATCCTGTTCCTGAGGTGCGATAAACGACCATTCTACCTGCCATTAAAGGGTCAGGCCCATTTCAAGTGACTCCTGTTTTTGATGATTCCATCTGGTTCTCCATGTCAAATATAGTAGGATACGATATTTTCCTAATTTTCTAGCGCAAAATTCACGCAGCATTCAGCAATTTACCATGGGCAGTCATACCCAACTATATATCACATTTGTCACGCCCCTCCGCGTTAATTGGGCAATATGCTCTATTGGGCGTGGCAATTGCGATATTGGCCAATCAGCGCGAATGGGCGTGACAACTGCGATTGATTGTTGTGTATGACTCTCCATGATAAATTGCTGAAAACTGCGAGAATATTGTGATTGAAAATTGGTAAAAAATTCAGCCTACTAAATTTGAAACGGAGAATCCGATGGAGTCATCAAAAATAGGGGTAATTTGAAATGGGCCTGACCCTTTAAAGCAACACTGGAGGTATCCGGTGGAAAGGCCCGCGTGTGAAATCCATTTACCTCGCCCATATCTGTAATGGGAAAGTGCCTTGTTGTGATGAGCTGTAAAGCATGAAGCACGTATGTTATAATTAGTAAGTATCTGACCAAGCCTGGATATCCTGCTGTCGGTATCTTTTTCAATGATGCATTCACAATCAAATGCCATTGTAGATGCGTTTCCTGTCATATCACGGGGACTGTGTGGTAAATCGCCATTTGTAAATCGTTAATTTGTCATCGTTAACGTGTCATCGTTAATTTGTCCAATTTATAGAAATCAGACTTGTGCTTGGGAACATACGGTACATCTCTCGGTCCGATGGTCAACTGCCAAATGTAGTTGCATGGGAATGCGTTCTGAATATAAAAATTTTCTTTACTGTAACAGGGACAAATCATTCAGTACTTAGAAAAGAGGAACTTTTTTCGAACCTGGTTGTGCGAAGGACCATATGGGTAACCGATTAAAGCCTTCTGAAAGTGTCGCTCCTTAGAATTGAGGAATTCCAACTGAGTTCTGATTCGAAGGTGATCCGTAAATATTATTGAACCAGAGGCCGGATCCACCAACACTTTTTTTGTCTGGGTGAGAGCTAAAACTCTCACCCGGGGGGACTTATTTGCAGGGTGAGAGTTAACGCCGATCCACCAACGTTTTTAGCTCTCACTCTCACCAAATTTTCCAATCCACCAACAACTCTAACTCTCACCCAAAGTGAGAGGTGAGAGCATTATCTCCCCCCAAGAAATAGGTGGGGGGAGATAAAAAATTAACTCTCACCCTAGCAAAATTTTGGAAAAAATTGCTCTTATTTTGTTTTATTTCACATTTAAGCATTATCATGCGTCAGGAAGTGATTTAAAACACATTGGTAATCACTAAATAGCAAAATGTGAACATATTTAGCCTTTCACATTTTGGTTTCACTGCATATCCGCAATACGATTCTGACAAGGAATAAATAAGTTGGCAACATCACGAATTGGTACTACTAGCTTATGTTGTATGATGATAGAGAAAAATTAACAAACGTCACTCGGTTTAACACATGGTTACATAGCGACTTTCATGCCGAGCTAATGTGCTGGGAAGGTGCAGTGGCAACTGCCTCGTCCTTAGAGCCATACGACGGAGGTTCTATTTCGGCGCCCTGCGAACGTTTTGCAGATGATTATTTTTGGTGCTCTTCTCCAGTCTTGCCGCCGCGTTGATATATTTTATTATGCATATATTTATACATTGATTCGAATTGTTCGGTTATCGAAAAGTGAGCAACTTCTATTATGAAAACATAAACACGAAAAAATAAAAGAAATAAAAAAATTTGGGGAAATAAGCGAAAAATGTATAAAAGGGACTGATGGGGGGAAAAGCGAAGATAAGTAAATGAATTTTGCATTTATAAAACTGCCAATAACAAGATTTTCTTGTATAAATAAATAAATATCTCGGGTGAAAGTGTCACCTTCACCCAAAATGTTGGTGGATTGCAAAATGTTGCCACGTGAACTCTCACCCGGAATAGCTCTAACTCTCACTCAAATTAGCTCTAACTCTCACCCGGAATGAGAGTTAAACTGTCACCCAAAATATGTCTAACTCTCACTCTGGGTGAGAGTTCGTTGGTGGATCCGGCCTCAGAAGAACATTTAACCCATGGGAATACTATTGCATCAGAAGATTGCAGCCGGCGAGAAGACATTAGTTGCGAATGACTGAATATCACTATTTCACGTATAAATTGAGGGCATAATATGCAAATGTATGATGACATCCTATGCAAATGTATGATGATAAATGACAAGACGGATGAGAAGATTTTATGAAATATTGATCCCTCACTAGATTGCAATATTAGTTGAACACTCATTATATATTCTAATTCAGGGTTTTCATATATATAGGCTTGTTTGTAAGAGAACTACGTTCTCGGACGCGCAGACGCGCGCGTAGCTAGCCGCGCAAATTGGAGTGCACGCGTAGCTAGCCGCGCTTTTGTGAACGCGCGCGTACTTTGGCGCGTTCCGCGCAGTTTGCAAAGTACGCGGATAGGTGCGCGGTAAATTTGGGTTTTTATTTCCTGCGTGGAGTACCGTAGCCAGCATACTGTACTTGCCGCAAAATTGCCGGAAAAAGTGCAAAAGCGCTCAAACGATGCACAAAAAAAGTTCCGAAACTAAATTTTTTCAAGTATAAGATGTTTATCCTTGTTATTATTCTTTTTTCTTATGTTTGACTTTGTTGTTAGTGCATCGTTAAGCTTATAGTCAGTTGTTCTAGCTTATAACGTGAAGTTTGCCTACAAATATGTTCAAGGTATGTATTCAAGTGCCGATTGTGTCTAAAGTTCTTTCGTATAAATGAGTGCTTATTTTTTATGGCTGCATCCACAAATGTTCTAGGTTTCAATGGACATCACATATGATCCCATTCCTTAAGCGATTGAACAGCTTCATGGCGTTTTCCAGGTAGTTTTCTTTGATATTCCCGTTTTACTTATGTATTTTTCGTGCATTTTGCAGAAGTATTTCCTAATCATTATGTAATTTTCTTTATGCTTGCTTCAGAGGCCATATTCAACACTCGATTCCCTGAGAAGAAAATACTGGCTTTTGCCTTGACATTCTCGCTGTACAATTCGAATGCTAATGTCACCAGCACCAGTGAGCAGCCAGAGCAGTTATCAATTCCTATGTGAATATAGCCGTAACTTTTTGAATCATCAAAATTTTAGAATGCTTTCTATTGATAGTATGGCCGGAAACCGTCACAATGCGAAAATTACATAAAATTACCCTTTCTCCCCGAGGTATGGCCGGAAACCGTCACAATGCGAAAATTACATAAAATTACCCTTTCTCCCCGAGGTAGGAGAGCTTGCTCAAAACGCTAAACTACCTCGAATTTATAAAACAATTGGAGTACCGCAGCCTAGCTAAATGGGAAATAGCGTGACAGGGTTGGAGGTGCAGATATTGTTGTGATAGACAGAGTATGATAGAAGGGTCCTGTATTTTCTAGCGTCTCCAGCCATGCTACGCTATTTCCCACTTGCCATGTCTGCGGTACTCCGATTGTTTTATAGATTAGAGGTAGTTTAGCTTTTTGAGCAAGCTCTCCTACTATGGGAAGCAAAGGAAATTTACTGCAATTTTCGCATTCTGACCGTCATAGGTCATACTATCAACATAAATTATAAAAAAAGATGCAATTAGAGGTGAACCTATCCTTTTAAACCGAGTCGAATTCCTGCAAATGTTTATGTTGCTAAAAGTCAATAGGTTGAACGATAACGTATTCAGTTTAGATCACAAACAAAAACTCTCCGTTGGCGACGGGTACAATACAATCTACATTCAACAGGTAAATAAGGGCTTATTTGCTTTATAGTCTTTAAGAAGTTACAGTGTTCTGTATTGTGTAGATTCATTAAATAAGGTTTGGCGCGTTGTGTGTTGTCTCGTCTCTGGACACAGACATATGGCAAATATACATTGGTAATTATATAATTTTCTTTCAAGCTATGTTCTTATTTTGTATGTAGTAGTATGTGATTTATGTAATAACTGAGGGTCAATAAATTGTGTAATTATGAACTGTTTCTTACTGTTTTCAGGTTTACTTGCGAAATGGTTGGCGGCGGATGCGTGGATGGGCAATCGCTACTAAATTGGACGAACGATAGCCGGCGGTGAACTCCTGGACGTTTCACTTTGCTGCGGTTGGTATGAAGAGCAACAAACGGTCTCACGCCTGACTCCGTACGAGGGTTTGGTGATTAAAAATGCCTTGGCTCGATAGCGATAAGCGATTTTGTTAAGCTCGAGCCACTTGTCTATATCATCTGTCTATTTCGCCCTCAGAATTGTTAATTTGTATAATCGTGATAGTATTTTTTTTATTCTTCTTCTATGTATCTTTTACAGTTGATAGGTATATTATCGTAGCATAGCACTAGGTTTTTTACTAGACTTATGTATTAAATTGCACCAAGAGAATGTGCACCAGATTGGTGACTATTACAGTTAGTTGCAGATGGCTGAGCTATTTGTAAATGTAAGACGTTTTTCCGTAAGATGTTAAATACATATTTAACAGTACGAGTCTCATCATAGTAAATAACTACTTTTTTATTAGTTTCTAGATTTGTACATCTACTATTTTACTTTTTATGCTCTTATATGGGTTGCAAAATTAGGAGCTACCTATTGAAACTGGCAATCATTGGACATTTATGCCTTTTATTGATCATGACTGATGCGTGTTACCCTTATTACTCGTTTAGTTTATTAGTCTTGCAACCACGTAGTTTTTGATACTTTAGTTAGGTGCTCTTTTTGTTATCTATCATAACTTATGTTTTCTTTTTTATTCCTAGAACCAGCCGGCACAGTAATCAAGAAATCAAGGATCCAACAGCGTACGCACCTCATTGAATACATATAATGCTGTTTAGTTACCTTATTTCTGTTTTTAGTTGTTATTATAGTGTGTGTTAAGACTTTATTTACGAAATAAACAAATTTATTCATTTTTTGTACTGTTTATTCGGTTTTTATAGCGGTTTAATAGGGCGCTAAAGTGCGAAAAGAGTGCGCGGGGGAGGCATTGTGCATGCACGTGGTCCGTTTGCGCGCAGTGGAGCAACACATTTGCGCTGACGCGCTCCTGCAATTCGGCGTCCGCGCAAATGCATTGCTGCGCTGCGCGTCCGAGGTTCAATACAGTAACATTGAATACAGTAATTTATTCAGGTTTTTAATGGTACGATTCATAATTAATTGTATTAATTTTATTTGTCATTGGTTTTTGGGTCTGTATTATTTCCTTTCTTTTCTTCGGATTTTTTCTGAAATATAAAATGTGGAGAATTAACCAAACATCCACGCCTAGGTTATATGAATATATAATCTGCATCACAACCGTGAAAAATTTTTCCAATGTTGTCTGCTTCAGTTGGGGACCAGCCAAACGCCGAACTATTTTCTTGGTCTCTTCGTCCAAGTAGAATTCGTGTTTAGGCGTCACCACTATATATTTTCTTTTTTTAATTTGCGCCTGGGCATCGTCCGACGACAGAACATCTTAATAATGTTAAATTGAAACAATGTTATATGAAACTTGCGTAGAGTATGGATCGCTATGCACCGATACACCTTAAACCAACCTGTATCTTTAATATCCATCAATTGGTCTTCTTTCATTTTGAAAGCAAATATAGCTGAATTGGATGTGAGGACCTCGGTTGACACAATATGAAGCAATTTAGTATACGCAAATCGCAACTTTGAATGCTACGAATGAGTATATGAGTTATAATTTACGTTTCAAATTGAAACATATACGAATAACAGCCCAGCCAAGTGCCAATAATAATGGGACACTGAGCGCGAGAATAGCGCGCAACACCAAAACTTTGGGCATGCAAAACAGGGGTTTCAAGCGAATAACAAAAATTTTTGTTCCAAATTCTAAAAAACCGTTGAAAAAATTGGTATGGTAATTCCTTTGTGAATTGAGTGATAACTGACGAGGTATACTGCAGATAAGACAGAAAACCGTTTGGAGATTTTCAAGTAAATTGTAAACCCGAATTTTTAATTAAGTTCTTTTCCTTCAAACTATGTTTCATTCTTTAACATCTATGGTTGGTGTGTCTCCGGTATAAATGATATAAATGAACGAGGATGAACACGCACACGCAATACGCAATAATCACTGCAAAGGTAACAAGTGATGAGATGAATAACATTTGAGTCTATAGAGTTCGTTGTATGCAAATCATATTATAACTCTATCGGTTACACATAGAACAACTTGTTATTACATAATAATATATTTATTCCAAAAAAGAAATGTTTAAGCGCCGTCCGGAAGTCAGATCGTCTGCTGATTCCACAAAATCTGCTGTGGGCAGTGGAGGCGGGTTAATTGGGTCAGAAGCGCGTCCGTGAATCCATTCAGGAGACTTGTCTTTGGCAAATGTGCCGAGGAAGTGCACTCGCCGCATAAAACTTTCACGCTGAAAAATTAATTTGTTACTATACTAATTTGATACAATAATTTGTTACAATTATAAGTAAATTTCATCGCAATAAACAATGTATGAAATAAAGAATTTAATAACTCGCACCTGGACGTATGTCCGAAAGCGTGCTGATGTCATTCTCTTGGCTATAGTTTAAACCAAAATTAGTAATTATATAGATCACCGTGGCACGACAAAATACGGAGTCTCCCTTGATACCCATCCTGAATAGATTCATTTGTTTTACTTAATATTTGGTCTACATCTAATTCAACATAATAGCCACTTTGTAACATAGTAGCCAAACAAAATAAATTTTCACCGGAAGGGGCCTTTTTCCGATATCATATTCATCATGAATGATGATAATGGCGCCCCTCTCCCAAATCCACGGTACTCATCGAATAGGATAAAAGGTTGCTTGCTAAATGAATGTTCATTATTACGATACTGAGGAAAAGACTAGTAAACATTAAACTTATATTACAATAATACACTAATAAATAATCGACAAAAGAAAAAATTTACTGGTAACCGCAAAACCAGTGAGTATCCGGCTGGTGCGAATATAACGTTTCCACGTCCAACATTCCATCACGCGAATGCCGATTTTCGACGAAACTGGATTTTCCTGTCCCGGGTGGTCCATGCAGTAGATAAACAATCACCTTAGGCCGGAGTGCATCTAAAAATTGACCACATGACATTTGCAAGTGTTTATACAAATGTAAACGCAAACATAAAACAAGTGTTCTTTATTATACAAATGTAAACGCAAACAATATATATCTCTCATATACATAACATAAAGGTCTCATATACATAACATTGGTCGCATATGGGTATGTATATGGGTATGTATATGGGTATGGGTAAAGAAAAATGTATGGGTACCTTATACCGTCCCACCATTGTGAATCGGGCTGTAAATTAAACAAAACGTCAGAGTCCTCGACTCCACGAACGGAGTGCCTTTTTTTAACTCACGATGTCTTGCCCGTCCCTGGATCTCCAATTAGACAGTAGATCACTACTTTTGGTCGCATCCGGTCTATAAATGTTCATTAGTCAGTCATAGCAGACTATCGCGACGCTGTACATGTCGTACCGTTAGGAATCCTATTATCAGATTACGTGATATAGAATTATAAAGGAATTTTTCTTTATTGCAAGGTTTAAAATGTAACATACTTGCCGGTATTATTTTAAGCATGCTTTGGGCACTTATATCCCCATGCCGCTTCATCATGTCAGGACAGTTAGCCCTTAGGAAATTGTAGTCCAGTTTCTTCTCCTTTACTAAATTTAATACGACGTCCAGGTCGTCGCGCCCTACCACCATTGGAGCCCCTTAAAAGCTAATGTCAATTTAACATTTTCCACAAGAAGCATTAATATCAGAAAATTCTCAAGTTTTTAAAAACAAGCTAAAAGCAATTGAAATCCTCGAGATTCTCAGGCTGGAAAAAATGGAAAACATTATATCAGTTAATCGTTGATTACTTTTTATATCAGTTAATCGTTGATTAACACCAAAGTAGTGGAAGTTACAGATGAAGACGACACGACGGCGATAAGGATAAATATAAGCATATTTTCTTTCTTCTGCTCTCTTTCTGTCATTTCTTTTGATTTTTGTCTACTCTTGAATATGCGATGCGGGTACGGTACAACAACAACGAATGCTCATTGATTCTGAATATTAATAAGAAAATGGTTCACACAAGCAATTAACCTTACTCTAAATACTCAAACTAGTTTAGCTATGTAGCGCATGCAGACTCCTGCGGGCGGGGCGGTTCTGATGCTAGGTCCCTACTTTCTTGTTATGGCCCTGAGCTATTTTGCTTGTTCAGATATAGTATACTGTTGTATTTTGGAGTGTGGCACGTTTAGGATTGCTGATATCGTGTGCACGTAGTTTTGTGTTGAGGTAACGTGGCTAAACTAGTCTAAAACTACAAAATTGTTAGCTGCTTGTGAATACAGTTTCTTTGCTGATACGTCAGTTACAACTACTCTCTGTGGAAT